>JAJIYU010015059.1:0-12881 GCA_030144865.1 Tinospora cordifolia
ACACCACAAAGGCAATGTTTCCATGGAATGTATGTGTGTTGCCCAAGAAAATGTATTAATTAGGAAACATGTACAAGAAATAAAAAAATTCATAAACTCTATTAATTGAATGAAATTGAGTGCATAATTCAATCTTGAAAAAAAACTATTACAATGAAAAATTCAAAACTTGGCAACATGCCCTTATATAGAAATTAGAAACTTTCTAAATTAAAAAAACTTAACTAATAGTCATAATCTTCATGTAATTCAATTTCCTGAAAAATAGAAGGGGTGAGCACATAGCCTAGTGGATCTTTTCAAACTACTAAATTACTAATTTAACACTAATAACACATTAAAATTCAAACACTTATAAATCATTTGGCATTTCAAACAACATTTTGTTTATAGTTGTAAATTTGACTGAAAAGGTTTTAAAGCCCTTGATGTTCTTTATCAAAATACCTTCCATGAGTGAAAATACATTTTTTGTCAAGTTTCATTGGACTTAGGGCCTAACCCATATTCCAAGTACTTTGGGACATCACCCATGTGAACTAATCACATGTAAAGAACGTCCATAGTGGCCCTCATGTTCACTGTGACAGTACGTGGTTCTTAATCTCAACATCTTTCATTAAATCTTGACATCATGAATCATAAATAAATCATACTCAAGAAAAATAAATTAAAAAATAATTTCAACATACAAACATTCAAATCATGTCATGATTCTATGATGTACATGAAAATCTGAAATATATTAAAAAATAAATAAAACATGTTATTCAAACATAATATACATACCAAACTAAAATTAAATATGCATAAACATGGTATTAAACTAAATAAGTAGAATAAGGGTTTGAGAAGTCACTTCCATCTTAAAAATAAATTTCTTTTGCACGTCTCTAAAATTTGACAGAGTTTTGTTACTCCAAAACTTCTAAACACTTAAGAACTCTCAAGAACACTCAAGAACAGTTCAAGATTACTCAACAACTAAGGGGATTGCCAAGAAGGACAGAGAGAGTCAAGAGAGACTAGTATGCTCTTACTTTGAGATGAAAAGAATGAGAGCACTAGAAGTCTTTTATATAGAGTTTAGGGGAGTGAAAATTGATAACTTTGGGCATTTTTCATATAGAAATTTTCTATGTTATTGGGTCTTGGCAGCTCCAATTCAAACCATGGGTTTTAGTGTTTTTTTGTGTATTTTTCAAAATGTTCTTTTTATTTTCTGGTTTTCTATCGTTTTTTTCAACTTTTTATTTATTTATAAATTTACACTTATTATTTATCATACATTCTGTTTTACATATCTATACTAATATGATATTATTTTAACACCCATTATACTAACACACATATTATTCACGCACATATTATATAATATTATTTTTACAACCATAACGAATATTTTTATATACTTGTATTTATCTAGTATTCGCATCTCGTATTTACATATATCCATGTCTATAAGTATATAAATATGTTTATATTATTTATTCTTGGATATCAAGGCTTTCCAATTAATTTAATTTATTTCATACATAGAGTATACACAATTTATATCTAAAAATGTTATAAATTTTTCAAACAAAATATTTTATTTGAAATTCACACAAAATTCGTGGGTATTACAGAACCTCTGCTAGATTTTCTACAAACAAGCAACTAAGGTGGATGAGATTTCCTACACTTCATCTTTATTGGTTTGAATTTCTAGCATATTCATGCATCTTTTATTTTCAGTTTAGCTTGTTTATTTTGAACTTTCAACATGTTTGATCATGATTCAAATTTTGATTATCATGTATGCATGTTTTAAGTATTCATGATACCATGTCATGTCTACTTTCCATACTTAGGTTTGATTTGAATTATGAAGCATGCTATGTATTGTTTTCATGCTCTTTGAATGTTTTATTCTTAATTTTATTATTCTAATTTTTTATTCATGAATATTTGGGAATTATGATTAAGACTTTGAAGTTATGAACCACATTCTAGCATAGTAATCTAAGTGATGCTATAGTTGTTTTTTACATATACTTAGTGTAAATGGGGTTCATCACTGTGTGTGGATAGGTATAACTCAAAGTACTTTGAATGTGCATATGAGATCCTTATTCCAATGGAATAAGACAAGATGAATTATATTTCGATCCAAGAGTGGAGTGCTTTGATTAGAACATCGAGGGATTAGAACCCCTTTCAGTCTTAATGTCAACAATAACCAAAGATGTTGCTTGAATCACCTAATTGTTTATAAGGGTTTGAATTTGAATGTGCTTTTGATTTGAATTAGTAATTTAGTTATTTATAAAATGATCCATTGGGCTATGTATTCACCCCTTCCTCTCATATGTTTTCGAAAATTGAATCATGAAGACAATTGAAAATTAGATTGGGTTTCAAATTTCAAAATTTATATGTAAGGGCATGTTGCCCAAATTTTGATTATTTAAATTGAGACTTTTGCTGAATTGAGTTTTTAAATTGAGTTGTGTACTCTTTTGTTATTTAAAATTCAAGTATGCACTTCTTTATTACTTTGTTGAATGAATAAAGATTAAAGATTTCCTTCTATCTCCCATGCAATAGTCTTTTTAAATTAAAATTAAATTGTTTGGGTTGTGTGCTCCTTATATAATACCCTAAATTCTATGTACTCAATTAAATGAAATTTATCATTTATTCAGTAAAATTTGGGTGCAAAATGAAACCAGGCTCATTTCAAGGCTAAATCTTGTAGGTTCCAAAACTCTCATTCAGTGTCCCTTAGGGACCCAAAACAACTTGAAATGAAGTAAGGTGGCATGAACCAACTAGGGGGACAACATATCCAAAAAATTAGAACAATTGGTTGAGGTTAAGGTTTTTATTTGTCAAACGCTCTTCAGGGGGTCCAAATTAGAAATAATTGTCATTTAGGGTACTTCGAAGGATTGAAATGATCTAAAACAAAATGGAATGACATGAACTAACGAAATGAACGACATATTCAAAAATAAAAACAATTGGCAAAGATTTAGATTTTCATTTGCCTAGTGACCTCAGTGGGTTTTAAATAAGGAAAGTTTTTAAAGAAAAATCAACTAGGACCAAATCATACCTTAAAATGTGCATTAGATTCATGTGATTCTAAAATTATAGGATATAAATCGTAATTTCATGTAAATAAGGAGATATTAATTTTTATTTGATTTTTGTGAACCCATGAAGTCATGGCTACCCCTAACATGTGCAAGTCACATGGGTGGAACACCATGATCACGTGCACCCTACCCTACCCAAAACTCCATGGGGCATGTCCACTATTTGAATCCTTATAAAATGATCCCATGTTCCATGCAAATGATTCAATACACCCACATTAGTAGACATTTTATATGGTCTAGAAACCATGAGACATGATTCCATATACACCCCCACTTGATTGTGTACACCCACACCCACTAAAGCCAAAATTGATCCAACCATGTACATGTGTGTGTGCACACATGTGAGAAACCCTATTTAGATAGTTTTTTGGAACCTAGATGAGCATCTTTGACTATTATATGGTGTCCCCTCAAATCAAATATTGTACACCCATGTTTGATGTCCAAGAAATAAAAGAGTGGGAAAGTATTCCTTGTGTGTTTGTGTGATGAGCAAGCAAGGAAACCAAAAAGAAAAGTTGTTATAAGCACATATGGGATGTCCCATTTTAATTAGAATAGGATTTAAACCTCTTTTGTGTTCACACATAGTTAAGAATCAAGATTGCATTCTTATCTTTTGAATTAGAAAGCCATAGTCGTCCCACTTGCCAACCATGAGCACACTAGCCCTCTTTATGCAAATTATCCCCTTACGAGTTTGGAAGCATGCCTAAACATTGTGAGATTCCCTAGCTGCCCTGGATGCCCACTTGTGCTCATGAACACCTATAAATACTCCCTCTTGCTCACATTCATCTCATCCCAAAGCGAAGAGTTGACACTTCCCTCTTTGCTTGTTCTTGCCCTTTTCTTGGCACCCCTTCTCACTCTCTTTTCTTTCTTGTATGAGAAGTTCTTATTTCAATATTTTAGAGAGTTGTTGAAGTAGTTTTGTTGGTGATTAGAAGTTCTTGAAGTTCTAAAAGTGGTAGATAAGGGGAACCTTTGTTAGATTCTACAAAGAAACTCCGATTAAGGTGGAAGGGATTTCTTGAACTCCAACTTTTCTCTTTCAAATTTTTAGCATGTTCATTCTTGTTTGAATTCTAGTTTTCAGCATGTTTGATCATATTTTAATTTTAATTTAGCATGTGTTTATGTTTTAATCACTCATGAGAGCATGCCACGCTTAGAATCCATGCGTAAGATTTAATTTAATGTTTCAAGCATGTTATGTGATGTTTTCATATTTTCTTGGTGGTTTAGGATTTTGAAATTTACATTTTGAACTTCTTTTATGATTATGTGAATCTTAAATATAAGAAATTGAAGATCAAAACTATGTACTATCATAGTGACCCCTATGGGTGCTATGGGTGTTCTTAACACATGCTTAGAGTGTGTGATTGCAGGGGGCAACTAAGGGATACTTGGTATGTGGCATCCAATGAAAAGTGACAAAGAAATGTCTTTCAACCCTAAAGAGGAGTATCTAAATTAAGAACATCAAGGGAGTAGAACCCTTTTTAGTCTTAACGTCCATTACAACCAAAACGTTTCTTGAATCACTTAATACATGAAAAAGTTTGAATTTGGATGTGTTTTTGATTTGAAATAATAACTTAGTTGTTTAATGAATGATCCACTAGGCTATGTGCTCACTCCTTCGTTTTATTTTTTAGGAATTTGAAATACATGATCAAGCTTGCTAAGAAATTAGAAAGTTTCTACGTAAGGGCATGTTGCCCAAATTTTAAATAAAGATTCTGCTAAATTTTTGTTTTAAATTTTAAAATTATGTACTCTTTCTTTTGATTATATGAATTCAATAATGTATTTCTTTATTTTATTTTGAATAAATAAAGTGTTTGAAGTTTTTCTTTATTCACTTGTACTATCTTGTTGAAACTTAAACTCAATAGAAGTGTATTTCTGAGTATTTCAATAAGTGTTAGAATAAAGGAATTGCAATGCAAGTTGTGTACTTGTAAATGTAACATAGGACACAACCTGCCTTGTGGTTGAGCTTAAAAATGTCTCTAGAGGGTTAGGATGTTACATCTTATGAATTAATAAGACTTGAGATAATTAAAATAGAATGTGATGCAAGTTGTGTACTTGTGAAAGTAACATGGCCCAGCCCGCCTTATGGTTGAGTCCAATTGAAAGTCTCGGGGGCTGGGGTGTTACAAAGGTGCTATCAGAGCCTAGCATTAGTTGTTGGGTCAAAATTAGAAAGTTTACTTTGATACAAAAGGTGTTATCAAAACTCAATTATTAGAAACACTGTGCTAGAAATAGAAATTTAAGCTTAAACAAGTGTTGTTTGGCAAGAATTAGAAAGTTTAATCTTATACCAATGGTGGTATTAGATTTAGAAAGTATTAACTCAATGAGGTTTGACCTATGCTTTGAGTTAAAATTAGAATGCCCTACCTTCTATTTTGAAATTGAAAACTATTTTGAAAAGTGTTTTCAAAAAGGAAAGAATTGTTTTAAAATGTTTTGTTTGGATACAAAGACTATAAGTTAAGCTGATAGTTAGTAAGTCTTGTCCCAAGTAAAGCTAAACTTTGAAAGGAAGGTGGGTTATCTGGCCCCAAAAAGTGCAGTTGCTAAGCAGTCGATATCATCGCCCCGATTTGGAGATTGTCCTACCAACTTGTACGAGAGTGGTTTGAGTTGAAAAAGACCCTTATTTTCTGTAAAGAAAAAAAATTAGAAGGTGAAAAAATAGAGTAAGAAACTGATTAGAAGTCCAAAAGGATGCTAAAGCTGATAGAGGTTGTAAGTCGGCCAAGATTGAAACCCTGGGTCTAGGGAATGGCATTAGGTATAGACATGGGTGGAATAGTGGATCAAAAACATAAAAATTTAGGAAATAGGTTAGAAACTAAAAATGTGTGAGAACAGAATTATTGTTTGGTCAGGACATGAAATCGTGAAGATTTTGTACCTCTAGTTTCTATATAGTAAGGGATGTATAGGGATTCGAGGGTACGGAGGAAGCTTGTACTCGAAGAATGATGGACCATGTTTGGTGAATGATTGGTAACTTTGGAAGAACTTGTTTCTCTATGCTTGGCTGATATGGGACGGTAAGGTATAGTGGGCTCAGGAAACCTCAAATATTGAGACATTTGCGAAATTGTTTAGATGTGACAATATTCTGAGTGAAAGCCTAAATAGAAGGACTAGAGTGGTATAGGACAATTGAACTTGGAAGCTTAGATGGAAGCCTAGAATCTTGTTATGCTAACGTGAAAATTATTTGATTATATGATTGTTTGAAAAGCATGCTTGATTTGTTCATATGTATGTTATATGAAACCGAATATTGTATCCAAGAACAAAAAGAACCTAGAAGCATCAACTGATAGGCCACTATACAAATCAAAAACCTAGAGACATGAATCTAGTGTCATGATGGTACGAACAAAATGAAAGGCTAAGAAATGCAAACATGGATGAGATAGCATCTTCTCAAGTCTAGAAAAACATTTTGTATCCAAAGATAAGGGCAGATGGGTTGTGTGCCCTAAATTATGATTCTCTTAAATCTTTCATTATGATACCTTATCGGATACCAAAATAGTGTTTGACTTGGAGATAATGGTTAGATCCAAGAGATATGCTACTAGAGCTGCGACGTCTGACGATACTAAACCACAAAAATAGGAAGCAGAATGTAGTAACACAAAATTTTGCCAAATAATTAAAGATAAATAAGTTTAAAAGTCAGATGAAAATATTTTTGAAGATTTTAAGACATCTTTGGGTGCAAATTATGGGTTAGGAAATAAAAAATAATAAAAAATATTTAGATGTAAAATAAAATAGGTAAATAAAACCTTAATTTGATATTTAAATAAAAATGTCAAATTAAAAGAGTTACTTAAGAAATAAAGAATAGAAAAAAAAAGAAATAAAGTATATATATATATATATATATATATACACATATATATAGGTTAATGTGTGTATGAATAATGTGTGTTAGCATAATAAATGTTAATACTACATGTTATAGGAATATGTATATAAAAAATTTACATAATTAAATAAAAATGTAGTATACGTGTATTTATTTAAAATAAATAAAACATTATATAAATATTAATTTATAATTACATAAATGATTATCTGAAAATAAAATATGAAATAAATAAAAATATATGGAAATGAAAAATGTAGATTATTTAATTATTGACATTAAAGATATTAAAAAAATAGAAAAAATATCTAACAAATGCAATACTAAATAATTAGAAAGGAAAAAAATATTAGCAAATTAATAAAATAGAAAGATGTGAGCTAGTTACACAAATTAGAATGTGAAAGATTGGTTTATAAGTGGCAAAACTTGGATAATAGAAACAATTTGATATTAGAAAGTGCATCCAACGGCCAGAAACACTCAATCTTCACGATCTCCAATCGAACGGCTCAAATAAAGCTCGCATCGTACGTCCAAGAGCACCGAATCATGCAAATTGAACTACCCAAGCTCAACCAGCCAGATCAACGGTCCAGATTAAGGCGCTCAACAACGATCGCGAACGAGTACTGCGATCGATGATCATCCGACAAACCAAACGAGTTTGTTTTTAGCGATCCACCCTGCTGCGATCGAGGAAGATCCACGCGTCCAGATCAAAGCCGCTCAATTTCGCGATCCACCATGCTACACTCGAGAATAATCCAACGGCCGAGATCTCACCCGCCTGATCCAACGACTAATGATGCATGCACCAAAACGAATTCACGATTCAGTGCTGCGATCAAGGACGTTTTGACAGCTATGATCTAATGCTCCGATAAATAAACGAAAATCAACTGGGAAAATCTGAAAAAAAAAATACTCAAAAAATTCTAAAAACTTGGTTTCCAAATTCCAAACTCACTTGCTATTTTCCTATGCTTGGGGGGCACAAAATTTTGAAGAATTGGCAAGTTTCCCACAAGATGACACCACAAACTTGCCCTTCTCTACCCTTTAAAACTCTATATAAACACCCCCCATGCTCACAAGTCATCTCATCCCAATTGTCATCTTGTTCTCTAAGCCCTCTTCTTGGCTCTCCTTCTCACCATTCTTTTCCCTCTTAAGTGTGAGAAGTTTTTGGTTTAGAGATTCTTCTTGAGTGTTCTTGAATGTCTTGAGAGTTCTTCAGTGTTTGGAAGCCTTGAAGTAACAAAACTCTGCCAGATTTCAGATGTGTGCAGAAGAGACGTATTTTAGGTGGAAGTGACTTCTAACTTCTACTTCTTTATTTTAATTTGAATAAGTCTTGTATGTGTGATAATGTTTTGAAGATGACTGATTGAATATGTGTTTTAATATGCATGCTTTATTTATTTGATGTGCCATCAATATACAGGTTATGCATGTTTAGAAATTAAGAATATTGATGCATGTTATACATGAATAGTGACATGAATAAATATTTAATGATTCATGTTTTGTATATGATGCATCGATGGTTTAATCTAATATTGTGTGTTTTATCACTAAGGAAAGATTAAATAATGATTTAATCCATGTACCGGCGCGATGATGGACTACATAGTGTCATCGTGTGTGTTCCACCCCTCGACCCGGCTTGCCAGTTTACCATTGACAATTTTGAACTGAGTTTCCAAGAGCGATCCCACTTCATAAATATTGGGATTTGAGTTTCTGTTTGTCATTTTCTCTCCCTACGATGTGGAACACAGAGATCAAACTCTTTCGGTTCGAATGTCAACTATAAACAAGAAATTTGTTTGAATCTCTTAATGAACAAAAGTGTTTGATATGCTTGTTTTGTTTGAATTAAAATAATGATTTAGATGTTTAGAAAGATCTACTGGGCTATGTGCTCACCCCTTTCTTCTATTTTTCAGGTAATTGATTTACATGAAGACCATGAATATTAGTTAGGTTCTTTTTATTTAAAAAGTTTTTAATTTCTATGTAAGGGCATGTTGCCCAAGTTTTGAATCTTCCGCTATAATAATTTTCTTCAAGTTCAAATTATGTACTCAATATTATTTAATTAATTGAGTTTATGAATTTTAGTTATTTCTTGTATTATTGCCTTATTAATTCTTTGAATTTTATTTATGTACTGTTAAATAAAATCAAGGCATGAAATAATTGAAATAGAAAGAAAGTCAAGTGTGTATCACTTATAAAATAACACCGGCCTGGCCTGCCGTTTGGTTTAGCCCACCGTCAAGAGAATGGTGGTCATGTCCAATGCTTAAAGATACGGGGGTTGGGGTGTTACACACAAATTAGAATGGTTGAGACTCAGATGGAGGACATTTGAATGTATTGAAGGTAATAGGCTCACGTAAAGTAGCGCTGGCCAAACACCACTTCAAGGGACCAACAAGAAGTTTATGGCTAATGATGAAAATGGATCCTAACATGAATGTTGAAGAAATGAGCTGGGAAAAGTTCACAAAGATCTTTCATGAATATGTAATACCCTGAAAGTCTATAAGACCTCCACGTGGTTAGTGAATGGCTAATGTGGAATAACAAACTTAATAAAAGAATAAAAATGGCCAAAAATACCCAAAAACACCCAAAAACCATGTATTATAAGTCCAAATAAGTGTAAGAGTGATACCAATCCAAGAAGCACGAGAAATGGAGAAGAAAAGACGCTAAACACCAAAAATTTTATTCTAGTGACTGCAGTAATTGGATTAGTGACCGTGGTAAATTTAGGAAAAACCTAGAAAATGAAGGGAAATACATCGTTCTGGTGACCGCGGTCGATCCTATAGTGATCGCAGTAATTATAGGAGAAACCCATAAACGAAACAGGGAAGTTCATTTTAGTAACCGCGGTCGATGTTTGAGCGATCGCGGTAATCACACAAAAAACCAAAAAATGAACAGCGTGCACCAGTCTGTCTACCGCGGTAATTGCACATTGACCGCTGTAGTTGCCCAATGATCGCGGTAATGCTATAGTAACTACGGTAATTCATCAATTTCTATATAAACAAAAAGTGTGCAGAAACCCTAAATCAGGATTTTTTCGTCGCAAATCACTGATTTCTCTCTCAAGCTCTCACCAAACTTTCTCATCTCATTTCTTAAGTGTTCTTTTGAGTTCTAAGGGTGGTTTGAGCTCCTTCAAACCATTCTATACCATTTTCAAGGTCAAATCCACCAAGAGCAACATCAACATGGGTGGATTCGGGTTGAGGCACGCTTGTAAAAGGTTTTGTGCTAAGGTAAATCTCGAGACCTCTTTGAGATCTTGTTTTCTTAGCTTTTTAAACTACTTTCCTCAGTTTTAATCCATTTTTCCTTGAGTTAATGTGTGTTTTAAACTTAATGACCAAGTATTGAGGTGCTAAGCACATGTCGCCAACTCCAGCGACCGCAGTAATGCAACATACACCGGTGTTCCCTTGTTTTGTTTTGATTTTCGGTGCATTTTGGAACACATACACCAAGAACACAGACCTTAGGGTTTTGGTCATGCTACGAATGCATTAGACTCACATATTCTCATTGTTTAAAAACCATGTAGATTGATAATTTGAGGCGTGCACGGCGAAGAGCCAGGCACAAGATTGAGGAGTGCTAATGTGGGTGTGATTTTCTTACTCCCTAGCCTTATCCAAATTTTGAATGCATAACATGAAGTTTTGGTTAGCTTAAGATATGTTTAGAAGCATGCTAGGACTTGTTTGATTGACCTTGTTTGGGCTTGACTTGGTGTATGTCCTTGATGCATGGTTGCTTGAATCATAACATGCTAGATAGAGATTTCTATGAGTTGATCTCCATGAATGGTTGAACACATCTATCTAGTTTTACTTTGAATCTTACATTGATGATCACATATGACTTGGAATGACATGTATAACTAAAGAACATTAAATTAAGATTTAATAACTCCACGTACTGGCACGGTGACCGAACTTAGGGTGTCATAGTGGGTGTCCCTACCTGAGCTGACTACGACAGTTGATTGTGGCTTCGGACGGAGAGTCAATGCAGACTTCCATCCTTAGATTGTGGTCTTGAAGGTAACCGGCCCTCGGACGTTACCCCTGGATTCACTCTCGAACCACTTAGGGGATATCGAGGGTTATGGACTCTTTCGATCTTAGATGGTAACAAACAAGAAATTGTGTGAAACACCTAATGTAATGAAAGTGATTGCATGTTTCATATTCTGGTTTGTATAATGCTAGTGATGTACAGGGATAATCCACTAGGCTCTCAAGCTCACCCCACTTTTCTATTTCAGGTGGTTATTGACACCGTAGGAGTAGGCCAACATATAGGCTGTCATTTTGGGTAGTGACCTCGCTGGGAGGTTGTCACAATTTACGGTCTTCTTAGAGTTTACCATTGTATCATTTTGTTGTAAATAATATTTTAGTGTTTAATTTGAACTGGGCATGTGTCCTTTTTAATCTTTGAACTATTTCACATGTAAATAAAATATTTTGGAACTTAGGCCCATTGGCCATGTTTTATCTTCACACTATGCTTTGAAAATGAATTTGAAATGTTATTCCGCTGCAAAGTATTTCACTTGGCCAAATATGAATTCACTATGGATTTATGAACAAATTGAATTTCGCTGCATGCATTTTTAATGAATTTCACATCCGTCGAAAGAAACAAGTATTTTGATGGTTGTTGTACATTCTAGTTTTGACTTTATAACCTACTTAAAGGAAAGGTTTGAAACATGAGATTGAATGAGAAAGAGAAATGAACCACCTGGCCTCTGGCTCTCGACGAACGACCAGATGACCTGGCGTCTCCTACCGAACGAACGAACGAACGGACGCACATCATCTCCACATGCGGCCCTGCGATTGATCATTGCACAAGAGACAGAGGTAAATACTAGGAGCCGGGGTGTCACAGAATAAATGATGACTTTCAATCCTAAAAGATAATACCTAAATTTTTCCAAGGAAAACACAACTGCTAAAAGTTCTTTTTCATTGGTAGAATGGTTCAATTGTAAATCAATATCAGTCTTGCTAGCATAATAAAATAAGTGGGGTAATTTATCCATGCATTGTCTTAAAACTGCCCAATAGCATAATTTGGGGCATCACACATTATCTCAAATGGTGCATTCCAATCAGGTGGCCTAATGATAGGTGTGGCAATAAGTTCAAAATTAAGACAAATAAAGCCTTTGAACAATGTTCATAAAAAACAAATGGGATATTTTTCTACTAGCAAATTGCAAAGAGGCTTAGAAATCTTGCTAAAATCTTTTATAAATGTTCGATAAACTCAGCATGCCCTAAAAAAAAATCTAACCTTCTTAATTGTCCTAGACGAGGGAAGATTTGAAATTAGATTCAGTTTTTGCTTTGTCAACCTGAATTCCTTTCTTTGAGATGACCTATCCTAATACAATCCCTTTTTGAACCATGAAATGACATTTTTTCCAATATAAAACAAGACTTTTTTTTCACATCTTTCTACTGCCAACGTCAAGTAATGCAAGCATTTATCAAAAGAAGATCCAAATATTGAAAAATTGCCCATGAAGATCTTCATAAATTTCTCTACCATATCAAAAAAAAATGATAATCATACACCGTTAAAAAGTTGTTGGTGCATTACACAACCCAAAAGGCATTTGTCTATATGCAAAAGTGTCAAAATGACAAGTAAAAGTAGTTTTCTCTTGGTACTCTGGAGCAATTGCAATTTGGTTATAACCAGAATATCCATCAAGAAAACAATACTATGCATGCTTG
>JAJIYU010015060.1:0-12887 GCA_030144865.1 Tinospora cordifolia
TCTCTCTCTCTCTCTTAAGTATTTTTGCTTCAAATTCAACAACACTTTTATGTCTTATGGAACTAGCCCTATATCACATCCCAATTGCTATACATCATTAGTACTACACATACATTCCATATAGGCCTATTACTTGGAATATTAAATAAACTTTTGGAATAAGCAAAATACATAGAAAATTGGCAATGGTTTGATCATGACTTCCAATGGGAATGAGGTTCGATGCGTGTCTCATAAATATAATATGAAATATTGAGAATAGTTCTTTCGGTCTTATTAAGTTTCATAATTTGTGTGATTTGATTAGTCTAACTCAAATTGCAGCAAAACTAATTCTAAAAATTGTAATATCTCCAAGTTAGCCTGCATTTAAGCATATAAGCAATTTAAAAAGGCTCAAAGATCCTTAAAACATATTAACATAATATATTTTGAAGCATGAAACTATTGATATATGAAATATGGCCGAAAAATGTAGTGGGATGCAACTTCACTTAAATAACTCCATACCTAAACTAATATTATAATGAACTTCTAACCTTCCATAATGAACTTAGTTTATCACTATTTATGAAGAATTATTTTCAAAACCATAATTTAAATTTTTGTTTACTAACCTAGTTGGACATTTCATTATGTTAATATAACTTTTCTATAAGTTTTAATATTAACTTACTGAGAATTTAACTAAAAATATATACAATAACCTAGAAAATCACAAAAATATATTCTCTTCTAATCATTATATTCTGTAACTATTTTTGTAATTTTACTAATTTTTTTTGACCAAAAATGTTTTTATTAAGAGTAAAATTACACATTTTTATGAACTTATGACTAGGGCTCAACATATTAAAACATTTCATGTATGAGTATAAAAAGCAACTTTCTTTAAAGCGTTTAGGTTCCTAGCTATGATTCGCATAAGGCATCTCATATGTTTTGGACAAAATAATGTACAAAGATAGAATTGTTTGATTTATGAAATTAAACAATATGTAAAAGATTATCATTCACCTATTTTAGTGAAAGATCATTGATTGTATTACATAGGAATTCAACAGGAAGTGCTCATATATTTATGCCTATGCAATACAAAATAAATACTTAAATATATACAATCATATTTATGTCAAGTTTAATATAATGAAACAACAACTATTAAAATAAATATACCTCCAATAAAACACACATTTAAAAATATATACACGTAAAATCTCGCAATTCATCCCAATTGTTGATATAAAATAGCCAGGCAAGGAACTCCCTGTGAATAATTGAGCACCATGTCTAAATTCATCATTAACGGTAAATATATTATATTCACCATAATACTACTTTTATTTATAAAAAAGTGTGCACCCAAGGATAAATAATAATTATTCTCACAATATACTTATATAAAGGGCATTATTATGCATTGGTTGGAGGCTTTGACTGTCATCTATCACACATTCAAGTAATTGAATAAATAGACTTCTTTTCTTGTTAATCTATATATACGTCTGGTTCGGAATAAACCTCTAATGCTTTTTGGAGGACAAAAATAGTTTCCTCATTGACTCCTAGTTGTCCATTCATGGTCTTGCCTTGTGTTAGAATTTTTGACAACATTAACACATCATCTAATGTCATATGCATTTCATTAAATAATAGGTAAAATAAATTGGTCTTTGGTTGCCACTTTCCACAAAAAACTTCTATCAATGACTTATTGGTGCAATTACAAATTCAAGGTAAATGAGTGACAAAGACCACCTCACTACTTCCTCATCTTCTTCCTCCACCTCAATTTCTTTTTTCTTTCTTTTTCTTTTTTTCTTTTTCAAACTTGATCCTCATCCTAATGTGTCTAAGGAGGTGTGTTAGGATCAAAGTGTAAAGGATCGTAATAGTAATACACGGTGAAATATTAGATATTGTCCTCTAAGAATGGTTTGTAGTTAAAATCTTAAATCTCAATTTACTTTCAATCTTATCATTATTGTGGCTTAAAAACGAGAATTCAGCACATTAAACAAAATTTAAAAGGAATATAAACAATTGTTGATTTAAAAATTATATTAATTAAGATTCTAGGATAGTAAAATATTATGTATTTACCTTTAATCTTTATTTCAATTAATCTAACTTTTATTTCTTATAGGTTATAGTACTAGTAATCAAAACCTCTCTTAAGACACCTTGATCCTATTAGTTTCTTCCCTAATACCCCATCTCAAGGCGTATAGGTAACAAACCAATGTAATAAACATAGAAATCATGTGGAACCTCCTACATAATCAACAACCTCTCAGTCAATTAACTCTGATATGTCTATACTCTGATTATCCAATTGCTAAACTTATATCTTGCGTTAATTCAACAATTTGAAATCAGTTTATATGTAGTCAATCAATTAAACAACATTAAGAACACATAATATAAAACAATATCTCAAAAATATATTAATCAAAACAAAAATCAAAGGTTCCTACAATCTAAATTACATCTTAGAAATTAAAAGAACTTAGCCAGACATAGCAGAGAAATCACAAATCAAAGATTTTGATAAATAGAAGATCATATTCTCGTTGTGTTCTTGTTTTTTGTCACCATCTCTAATTTCTGCTTCTCTTCCACCCTGGTCGTCACAGCAGTAACCGAATAATGAATTCAACTCTTCAATGATTGAATAAAAGAGACTATTTATAGTGTCTCATAAAAGTCTCGTATGAAACCCTAATTGTACTCTAACTCAGATATGTGTAATTTAATAACCTCATCGCAAAACTACGGTCCATGACCGTGGTCACCCAGTCATCCAAAACCCGAGAAGCACATATGTTGTCCAATTCTCACACAGGACTACGGTCCCACGGTGGTTAAAAATCACGAATTTCCTATTCTGTTTTGCACTTGTTGCCCCAATTTCACATTCCAGTCATGCCATAATTTTATTTGTGATATTACCACTCTTGCCATTGCTTCATGCTCCACACCTTATGCATTCCAGTCCAGCCATTATTAAATTAACATATTTACCCAATCTACCATTCAATGCGACATTGTCGTTTCTTTATTCAAGCGCACAATTCATTTTGGGTTGGACCGAGTTGGCTTGTTGATTGAGCCTTGTTTTATATTGGGCCATGGTTGAGTGTTGAACACTTACTTGGGCTTGGACTTTGCATTCTTTTGTCTTTTCATCTTAATTCCTTTGTGTGTCCATCTCTTCTTGATCTAATCTGCATAAGCAACTAAAAATCCTTTCCTCAGGTATTAAATCACAATTATAAATGATAAAACTATATTAAAGTTTTCAAAATACACAAATACATGAAATGCTCTTAGAAATGCTTATAGACCGAATTATAAATAAATATATCATATTTCTTATCTAAATCCATGCAAAATGTATATAAAATATATATAGTAATATTAGTATGCAATGCAACTAACAAGGTGTGGTGGTGATAGTAGGTCTTAAAGTTTTTGAGCTTTATTCGTTAGAAAGACCTCTCCTCTCTCCCTTTAGCAACATATCTATTGAAGCAATAAATGACATACTACCAACAATACAACAATACAAACAATTCATGTAGATAACTTCCAAAACAAAATTAAAACAAAAAATCCACAAAAAAAATTTGTGTGCTCCTTTATTGTGCCTATAGAGATTTTTTTTTTTGGCACCATTTTCAGCATGCACAAGGCGATTTTGTTGGACAATTAATATGGAGCCGCTGGCTACACGTGTGTCTGTCCTTTTATATGAAGAGAGTGACTCTCTACACTCCACCTCAGGGGTACATGAAACTACCACATGTATAACATATGAGGTACATAAATTTACAATGTCAGTCCATCCTTGGTTGTACATAATGTTTTATCAACCCTATTGGGTAGATGGCGTGAAATTTGGTAACAATATATTTGCCACCATCATTTTCGTATCAAAACATTATAATCCACCTAGTTACTTACCGCAACAAATTTTAAGTATTAATATAGACTCAAAAGAAAGTAATTAACTAGCTTGTATTATAGTTAAAAAAAATCTGATTAGATTAAAATGATCTCATTACACAAACTGGTAATATAAATACAATAGTAACAAAAATAATTAGATATGAGGGTGTCCTCAATACAACAACTAAATAAATCTTTCATATCATCACTTTTATCATCTATATCATGCACTCATTAAACTCTTACTCACAATGTTACAAGCTTATTAGATTGTACTGTATGAGTCTCACAATCACATCAATTTATTAAACACACTAATTACAAGATTTCATTTATAAAATACATATTTTTTTTTTAAAAACTACCTATTATTCACATTTAAATTAAAAATATAAATAATTATTTTTATTTATATAAAAATTATATTTTTTATAATTAATTATTTAAAAATTTAATTTTTAAATGTTACTAATCTTTATTTTATAATATTTTATTTATAAAATATATTTTTTAAAATAATTAATATTCTCATTTAAATTTAAAATATAAATAATTATTTTAATTTATATAAAAATTATATTTTTATAATTATTTATTTAAAAATTAATTTTTAAAATTTGTTAAATATTAATATTTTTTTATTTTAAATAGTTATTTAAATAATTATATATATTATTTATTTTTAAAAATAATAATTTATTTATAATTATATATTATTTAAAATTAAAATTTATTTATCTTACAAAATCATTTTCAGTTTTTACAATAATGTAAATTTTATTTTATAAAATTTATTTTTAATATATATATATAACTTAAAATTTTATTTTATTTTATTTTCCTCATCTTCTTCTTCATATTGCCTTTAATTTTTTTTTCTTTAATTACAAAAGCATGCCATCATGAATTAAGCACAAATCTTCCCCGTAACTTATAGAGAGCTGACCCACCTGATTTTGCACAAATTATCAACTTTGCCATTCTTTTGTGTGTTTCACAATTCCACGCCTCAAATTCTTGTGACAGTTGAAATATATGTAAAATAAAATATATGTAATATATATATATATAACGTTCGTATGCTATACAACTAACACACCATATACATTTATCGTTAACTACGAATTTTTATACTTTCTTCTTATAACATTATAAATCATATGATGATCTTCAAGTTGTTTGGAGATCATATTACTCTTATCCGTCATCAAAATTTTATGATCAGAACTGACTTCATTGACATCTTGCATCCTTTGCCTGTCAGCTTTTTTTTTTCTTTGTATTTTGTAATTTGTTTTCACCTATTTTTAAATTTGTCATCAACAGTTGATGTACTTGTCCCTTTTGGCCTTTCCTTCTTGTTTGCAAGTTCTTTACACTTTGTCACCTGTTGGCCCATTGGACGGACTTTAATTACGTCATCATCACCCTCTTGACTTATAGCTGCATTTGATGAAGACGTGTATGCACCAAATCATTAAGACGTGTTTTCTTAGTTGCATGGTGTTGGCTAGTGCTTGATCTCCATTTGATATTATCTTTTAATGTCACTCAAACCTCATGATGGTTAAAATGCTTCTTACGTTGTTGATAGTATATGACTTGAGCATGTTCCCTCACTTGCTGGTCACTCCAACCACTGTAGTGCTCTCTTAATATTTTTTTTGTACACTTGATTAAAATCATTGAGAGCAGGAAGAATCTAAAACCAGTGTTGTTTAATTGAATTTGGTTTTCTGGATGAACCAGACTTACGATTTGCATTAAAGTAATTCGTTAATCATTTTCAAAACTTTTTGTCACTTTGTCCATTGTCAACAATACAATCAGTCGAAATAGTTAATTAAGCACTCACTAATATACGATCATCTTCCGAGTTCTATGGTTGACGTTTGTTTACAACATCTTCAATCTGGTCCTGTGAAGAAATACATTTGTGCTCTGTCGAAAATGACGGAATTATAGAACCAAAGATGGAATTCGTCTCTGTTACATTTTGAGATTGAGTATTAGAAGACTAAACTACACTTTTAGGCACTTGAGAAATGAACAACCATTCAGGAGCAATATCAAAAATTTGGGAAAATGCATTTGATGACGGAGAAGGAGGACAAAGAAATTGAAATTGTTGTTGATGTTGCCCCACTAAATTGGGGTACACTAGATTTGGAGAATGTGGAGTATTTAGAGAATATAAGTTGGACATAGTTTACATTTGTAGTAACAAAAATGAAAGAGTAAAATTTTAAAAATTTTGCAGATTGTTGATATTTGATTGTGAAGATGATGAAGAATTACTAAATGAATCCATTATATAAGAAAATACAATGAAATATTTATTAACATTGAAAAAGCGAATGATTGAAAGTAAAAAATATTTTTGAAAAAAAATGAGTATTAGAAGTTGGTGAATGAATGATTTTTGTTGGATTGAGTAGATGCAGTATTTATAGAGTATTTATAATTATTAAAAAAATTAAATGCCTATATAACCGTTGTGTAGCAACAACTATATGAAAAAAAGGTGGTGTTTTTATATAGCCATTGCTATACAAAAAAAAAGCCGTCACACAACAACTATTTAGAAAACATAAAAAAAAAGAGAAAACAAAAAACAATATAAAAAAAGAAAGAAAAGCCGCTGCACAATGGCTCATTAGAAAAAAACAAATTAATAATGGCACTGCTGCACATTAGGGCATAGCCAATGTAGGGATATTGAACGCCTAGCTGGCGCTCAATATCCCTGCTTGGCGTCAGACGCCTAGACTCATCAAGCGCTCGGTTCTGGCTGAGCGCTTGGTGAGTAATTTTTTTTAACCTTTTTTTTTTTTAATAATGGGGCGCTGCGGGCACTGCAGCGCCCCCTATATATATATATATATCAAATAATTAATTTATATAAATAATTTTTTAACTATTTTAAATAACTAAAATTAATAAATAATTTTCCAATCAATATCTTAATTAAAACATTAAAATATATTTATTTTTAATTTATAAAATAAAAAAAATTATTTTAAGTTAAATAGTAGATATATATTATATATATATATATTAAAAATAAATATATTTTAATAAATATATATATACATACATATTTTCAAAATTTAAATTCTAAATATAAATAAATAATTAATTTTAAAAATAAATAATATATGTAATTTTTAAATTAAATAAATAGTTTTAAAAAATCTTAACAAATATTTTTGAAATAACGATTATTAATATTTTAAAAATTAATATTTTAAATAATTAATTATAAAAAATATAATTTTTATATAAATTAAAATAATTATTTATATTTTTAATTTAAATGTAAATAATAGTTATTTATTTAAAACTATATTTTATAAATAAAATATTGTAAAATAACGATTAGTAACATTTAAAATTTAAAATTTTTAATTATTTATTAAAAATTAATATTTTATATAAATAATTATAAAATATTTAATTTTTTATATAAATTAAAATAATTATTATCTTTTTGATTTAAATGTGAATAATAGGTATTTTGAAAAAAAATATATTTTATAAATAAAATATTATAGTTAGTGTATTTAATGAATTGATGTGATTGTAAGACCCATATAGTACAGTTTAATAAATGTATAGCATTGTGAGTGAGAGTTTAATAAGTAGATGATGTGGATGATGAAATTGATGATGTGAATGGTTTAATAAACTATGGCATTAGAGATGCCCTTAATATTAAATTATTTTTTTTAATACACACTGAGTGCTCAGTGGCTTCAGACGCCCAACAATGGGTGTCGGATGCTGACTTGGCTAGGTGCTTAATAACCTAGATGGGGATGCCCTAAGGGTAATTTAAAAAAGGATATATATATATATATATATTTTTTTTTTTTTTTAAACGCCGAATATAAAGAATCAGAGGTACTTTCACTAATACTTAACCGGCTCAAGTTTTTAACAACAAAATGTTAATTTTTTGCTCGTGTATTCAACAAAGCGTTCATACCGTAGTCCTCTCCTAGAGGCCTAAACCGCGCTTTCACTCTTCCGTGCTGCGAGACTCAAACATGGCGAGTCTCTCTCGTGTTCTTCTCCGCCGCAGCTTCTGCACTTCTCTCTCAGCAGCCACCACCCAAATAACATCACCTCCAACCTTGAACTCTCTCGTCGACAGCCTCTTCAAAGAACGCAACCTCACAAAGCTCGTCGAAAAATTCAAAAAATCCTCCGAAAGCTACCGGTTCCGCTGCAAGCACCGTATTTACCAGGTCGCAGTGCGTCGTCTCGCCTCCGCAAAACGCTTCTCGTCTATCCAAGAAATCCTCGAGGACCAAAAGAAGTACAGCGACATTAGTAACGAAGGGTTTGCGGTAAGACTCATTAACTTATACGGGCAATCGGGCATGTTCGAGAATGCCCACCAAACGTTTGATCAAATGCCCAACTTAAAATGCCGCCGGACGGTAAAATCTTTGAATGCCCTTCTAAATGCTTGTGTTGATTCGAAGGATTTTGATAAAGTTGAGAAGCTTTTTCGTGAATTACCGCTAGAATTGTCGATTGCACCGGATTTGTACACGTATAATATAATGATTCGGGCGTTTTGTGAAATGGGTTCATTGGAGTCGGCTGTTAGAATGTTAGATGAGATGGAGAAGAAGGAGGTGAAGCCCAATTTGGTTAGTTTCAATACGCTTTTGTACGGATTTTATGATTCCGGGAGGCTGGATGATGGCCAAAAGATTTGGAAGTTGATGGAAAAGAGCAATGTAGAACCAGATATTCGAAGTTACAATGCAAAATTGCGTGGTTTGGTGGGTGGAGGCAAGCTGTTTGAAGCAGTTAAATTAATTGAACAACTTGCTTGTAGTGAATTGAAGCCTGATACTTTTAGTTACAATGCTTTGATTAAAGGGTATTGTAAAGATGGGAATCTGGAGGAAGCAATGAGGGTTTATGACAATTTGTTGAAAAAGGACTGTGCGCCAAATCGGTCAACATTTGAGACACTGATACCTTGTCTTTCTGATAAGGGCGATATAGATATGGCTTTAAAGCTGTGCAAAGAGAGCATAAGTCGTCGATGCTTTATAGATGCAGGTTTGATACAGGTTGTTGTTGATGGGCTGGTTGCAAAAGAAAAGGATGAGGAAGCAAAGAAACTTGTTGAGCTTGCGAGGATTAATAGTTATAGCCGGTCAAGCGTGAAGTTGCCTTCTTGAAATAAGTGACTGCTGCTTTGCTCATGCATGATGTTGTAAGTTCAGTCTTTTGTGTTTAAAATATTGTTAATTGTTACAGCTTCTTGAGGTAGTTGCGCTAGTCTTTGGTTTTGGGACCATTATTTGATTCAATAACTGACGGAATGGTTACATTTGAATCGAGAATGTTGAGCAAAAAGGCTTTGCCTGTGAAATTTACTTTTTCATGCTATTTGCTGGTATATAATGTTCTTGGGCTGCTTGTAATTTTTGAAAGAAGGAGAAGGCCCATTCAGGTGATGAGCATTGCACATCATTGAAATCTCCAAATCTGGTGAAGCTACGATTCATTTGTCATTCCTGGAAATGCAAGTAGCCAAGTACTTATGAATAGAAGAGTAACAAGTTTTGGAACAAGAGACAGAGAGTCGAAGAACTTCAGTCTTGAAGTTGTTCTTATTTATTGCTTTCTTTCTATTAAATGACTTAAATGTTTTCCCTGGTTCACTTTTGATGCTGTTTCAATTTTCTACTGTACAAATTTGAATTGGTGTGTAGTGAATAAAATGACTAATCATATTTTAGAATGTTCAAGCCCAAGAACTCTTTTAAACCAATTGACAGAAGCCTTTGGCAACCTTGTAAGGTTGTTCTTGTAGTCCACATAATAGAGACCGAATCGAACAGTGTAACCAGAGTTCCACTCCCAGTTGTCTAGTAGCGACCACACGAAATATCCTTGAACGTCACAGCCATCTTTCCTGCATTTATTTGATTTTCCAATTCATAAGGTTTGGACTAAAATTCTGAAACCATAGCTAGAGAAGCAACATTATAGATATGAGTACCTTATAGCTGCTGATAAATTTGAGAGATAATCCCTGTGGTAATCAATCCTCCTGTCATCCTGTAAAGCTTTATTTAAGGCCATTGATGAACTGTTTGGATCATCAACACCTGCAATAGTGAAACTTAATTATGTAATTCATAGAAATTGTGTTTTTACACTAATGACGGTAAAGTTATTACCGTTCTCAGTTATAACAACTGGTGGATTGCCATAGTTATCCTTTACATATCTTGCCAGCTTTCGAATTCCCCAAGGAACAATGTGGAGCCAGCCAGAGGCGCCCTGAAGGAGGAACCTGGAAGTGTCATTGGCACTTCAAAGCCTAATATACCACACTAAGCGCGGAAAAGGTTTGGTAGAGATTTGGAGCTTACCCTTGGCCCAATTGGAACTCCACCTCGAAAAGCTACCAGAGAATTATTTAGCATTTGTGTTAGTATTTGACAATAAAAAAAAAAAGTTAAATGAGGGAATTGTGTTGAATCTTACAGGTTGTGATGACAGCGTAATCAGATGAAGCGTCCTGCAATATCATTTTCCTAATCTGCAACCGATCATTCCGGGCATATAGTGTTGTATAATGGTTCAAGCCAATGAAGTCAAATGACCCAATTAGTAACTGGGACATTTCTGGTGTGAATTTAGGCAATCTATCTCCAACAATTTTCTGCATTGAAACAGGATAATTGCCGAACACAAGAGGATCAAGAAACCTGTTCCATTTGCTTGTTTGTTATACACTTAGTTGTTTGATTTTATTAATATCTCTTACTTTAATTATAAGATATTTCTTGTGAGGTATTACCATCCAAGGGAAAAATCCATTGCTCTTCGAGCAGCATCCTTGTCCTCATTTCTACTGGTAATTGGCTCATACCATTTGGCATCAAGTGCTATTCCAATTGATCCTTTTTGTATTTCCTATTAAAATTAAACAAGAAATTAATCTCCTCTAGCTTTAAAATTGTTTGGATCATAATAGGGACAGAATTAACCTTGAAATGGAGCTGGTAAGTGTGAAAAGCAACCGCATGAGATAAAAGGATGTTATGAGCAACTATGTATGGCTCAGTGGATGACTTTCCTTCCTTGCATATCAAGTGAACAAGAATTGAGCATCTCCCTGGAGCTTGAAGGCCAGTGTCATAGCCTTGAAGTGAGTATCCGTGAGGCTCATTGAAGGTGATCCAATACTTGACTCTATCGCCAAAAGTTTGGAAGCAAGTATACGCATAATGCTGAAAGTCATCTCTATAGATATAGGTAGGATATTCAGTAAAAGTTATCATAAGCCTTCACTTAATAACTTTCATATATACTTACATGCTCTGTTTGCTCAGCCATCCATTGTATCTTTCTTCAAGTGCCTGTGGAAGATCCCAGTGGTATAGAGTCACATATGGTTGAATTCCTGGTAGAAGAATATAGGAAAGCATAGTAGCAGTAAGTAAATTTTGGATAGGTTTTTATTTACAAAGTACAATCTTACATTAATTTCCTAGATGTGTAGCCACATCATAGAGGTAATGACCAAGACTGGTTTTAAGAGAACGGTTCAACATGCTGAATCTACAGCTGATTACTACATTTGAAGGACCTACAAAGATTCAAGGAAAGCCATAGCCTCTCAGAAAGCTGGCATGAAGCCCACTTTCACTTAAGGCACCAAGGTCCTACGGAAATGGGTGAGGGCAATTATGCCCACACTTAACTAAAGAGGTGTAAGATTATATTTTGAGTTGTTAGATGTGAAAGGGTGTGATTTCAATGAGAGACCTTTTTCAAGTAGAGCATCTATGAGGCTGTTGTAATAATTTATGCCCTCTGGGTTGGGTTCTCCAGTTCCATCTGTTAGCATCAGACTTCAATCTGTTAGCATGGAAACAGTGAAATAATAAGAAAAAGACACTAGAAAGGCGGGATTTAGAGGGCTTACTGGGGAAGATCCGTGACCATGAGATTGAAAATCTATAAGCATCCATTCCCATGTCTTCCATCAACTCAACATCTGTCTGTACATAGAAGTTTTTGCAATTTCTATTCAGTGTAGTAGGGTATTTAGTGTTCTTGTTTGTTGAAATTGACTCAAAACATAAGATTGAAGATAATTGAAGGCTGACAAACGAAGAAGATAGACAAGTACAGTTAAAACAATGACATTGTTCCTTCTGTATATTGGAAGATTATGCTTAGCTTATTATCTTAAGCAACGACCTTACAAATTTCACCATAGCATTGAACGATTTAGATCATAAACTTTCCAATTACAATATATTTAATTAACCATAATAAACTTATTAACTCTTATGTCCAACGATATATTTTAACCAAAAATAACTAATATATTCATGCCACCAAACTTTTTAAATACTAAATTATTATACCCTTATCCAAATGGAATCAGCTTTCTTTACTTAATAATACAATGTACTAGGCAAAACGGATGGAACCTTATCTAATATCTTCTTTTATTCTGCATTGTTTTGAAGCATGATTTATGAAAATTTTGTATAACATGTTAAATTGGACAAACTGGTTGATGATGATTTTTGTGAACTTCACCTTAAACCTGTGGTACTGGTCGACAGTTGTGTCTGCATTGCTGAAATCCAGGATTCTACCTGTTCAAACTCGATGATATCATCATGAACATACTATTCTCAGTAATTAGCTTCTGAGTTTACATATTTATAGGTACTGAGTTATTCATTTTGATTTTTTAATGAATTCAACCTGGTCTTCTGCTGAAGGTATCCCATATACTAGGTCCTCTGTTGCCTTCGTCAACAGCTCCTTCATACTGCAACCATGTATTGAAAATAAAAATAAAACTATTCAATTGCCCTCATTTTCTTGGGTACCCAGATTCGAGAGAGAGAGAGAGAGAGAGAGAGAGAGAGAGA
>JAJIYU010015061.1:0-12902 GCA_030144865.1 Tinospora cordifolia
ATTTTGTATTTTTGTATAATCATGTATTACTCAGTTATAATTCATTAATTTATACAGAAAAATACATATCGAACCCGTCGACTAAATGTCCAAAAATACGGGTCGTTACAAAATTACTCAATCAATCAAGCAAGCAATACACGCTAGCATAGCGAAGTTCCAAGCTTCCATCTGTGCTTCCGGGTCTGTGCGTCTCATACCACCCTCGCCCATTAGCACAGGCTTCCACTTAGAGATATCACTACACCCACACAATTTTGCAAATCTCTCAATTTTTAAAGCTTTGCAAGCCTCACTATGCTAAATCGTCTCATACCAGTCAAACACAATGTGTACAAGTTCTTCCAAAGATATCGATCATTCACCAAACATGGTTCGTCAATCTCCAAGTCCAACATTCCTACATACCCCCAAACCCCTATGCGTCCATACCACATAGAGACCAAGGATACAGGAGCATCCTGATCTCATGTTCTGACCAATCAAGTGTTTGTTTCACATATTTCCAGTCTCTAGCTTATGTCTTATAAGCTTTTATTTAGGTTTATGATCCACTATGCCTTCGACGCAACACTCATTATCTATTTACGGTCACTAAGGCCTCATCCTTTGGCTGAAAGATTTGTTTTGCTGAGTTGACTAGCCACCTAACCACTTAAAGTGACATGTATTCATTTATTTAAACATTCACCCAATATATCTAATAGCACGCTCTGATACTAGCTTTGGTATTAGAGGAATCATCTTTTTTTTAGTGAGCTACAACCTTATCTTTGATACCTGCTTTGTAACACCCCGACCCCCAGTCCGTGCGTCCCTCGAGCCCCGCGCAGAGATGCACGCCCTTTCGATAGCAGAAGCTGCGAGACGATCGTTCGTCGAGAGCCGAAGCACTACTATATTCATCTACTCTCTATCTTTCTCTTTCTTTTAAATGATGATAAAATTAATTTAAATTGACATGAAATTTTTTTTAATAAAAAACTTCTAAGTAAATAAAATGGATAAATGAAATTACAAATGAGATGTTTTAAGTTCAAATTTAAACAATTCCAAGATCTTTGAAATAGCCCAAAACATTTAATCATGTATGAAATGATGAGTCTAAAGACAAAGGGGCACAGGCCCTGTTCAGATTAAGTACAAAAATATAATATGCAAAAAGATAATAACAACCTCTCCAGTGAGGTTTCCCCAAAATAGTTGGAGTCGCCTAGAGATGGTCAACTCGCACTATGTCAACTGTTACTTGAAATGGAAAAGTGGAATGAGCTCGAGAGCCCAGTGGATCATACAACACATTACTAGCATTATTCAGACCAAAATACAAAACATGCAAACACTTTCATTACATTAGAGCATTTTAAACACTTTATTGTTTTTCGTCGCTATTAAGATCGAAAGGTTTGTAGCTTCAGTGTCCCCCGTAGTCCAAGAGTGAATTTGGAGGTAACGCCCGAGGGCCGGTTACCTTTCGGGACCCTAACGGGGGCTTGAAATCTAAGGTGACATCTAGTCCGACAACCAGTCTAATTGAGGACACTCATGATGACACTCAAAGCCCTGTCATCACTGCGACACATGGTTTTAGTCTTAATTTAATCTTATTTAGTTTCACAATCACATCACAACTCATACATCACAATTAATATTTCAAGATGTATGTAAATCAATTATACTAGACATCCATGTAATTTAAAGCAAATAAATTATGCTTTATTACACAAGCATGCAACCATAACAAGTAACTAAACATTCATCATGAAGTTTCAACATTCAATTTAAACGGTCCAGTCATTTTATTTATTTCAAACAATCCTAGCATGCTTCTAAGTACTCTTCTAAGTAAACAAACATCATGTTTGATATTTAAAATTCTAAATAATATTAGAGAGTATAGTGATTACACCCATATTAATTTTCTCTAGTCCCTCGCGCCTCCGAACAGCCCTTCGCCACTCTTTGATTTTTTTAATCTAAAAAGTAAAAAGCAATCTTGTTGATTCCAAAACCTCTATAACTCATTCAAATTAAATTTAAAATAGTTTCTTGAGCTTTAAAATTTTTATTTTATTTTTAAAGTACTCGTAAGGTTATTATATAAATATATATATATATATATAATATCTAATGCATCTAAAAATAAATTTTCACAAAAATAACTCTTACTAGCATTATAAAAAAAAAAAAAAAATCTAAGTCTTGAGCATAAAAAAAATGTGAAGGTCTTACATTCAATTTAAATTTAACAAAAATAAATCTTGGGGCATGATCGTCTTAACATACTCACGAGATAAATGTTTTTGAAACGAAACTTCCTCACGTGAGCACATGACTATTCACCCGTTTTCTTTAATACTTTGTATATCAAACCCATTCTAAAATAAAATAAAATAAAATATATAAAATAAAAATACCGAGATTTTGAGAAGTGAGGTCATGATGTTAGCATTCAAAAATCTAAGAGATCTTGAATTACAAAGGTTTTGAATGCGAAACATTCAAAGCAAGTTAAACACTGATTTTTAAACATTAAGTTCAAAGATTTTGGAATAGAAATGAGATGCCTTAATGATTCGTGTTTTCTCCTTCATTCCTCGTCAACAACGAGATGAACGACTAGGATCTATTTTGTTCAAAGCATAACCACCCATACATCAATACACAGATAATAAATCACCCATTCCATAGAGAAAACGGAGCTCACCTGTTAAAAATGGCTTCGCGCGTTGAAACCTTTCCATGGATCACGTTCTGCACTATTCTTCGTTTGCACCAGCTCGCAGGTTTTCTTCTTCTTCTTCGCGCGGACAGCGCTGCCGCAAATCGTTCTTCTTCTGCGTCGCGTGGAACTCGCAGCAGCAAGCTGCTTCTTCTTCGTTGCGCGAATAGCACGCAACACGCAACAGATCGCTCCTTCTTCTTCGTGCGAGACGCAGCAGCACGCTGCTTCTTCTTTTGTGCAGAGAACGCACTAGCACCAGCTGCTGCGTTCTTCTTCCTCGCCAAAAAACGCAAGCACCAGCAACGTTTTCTTCTTTGTTTCGCGCAGAAAACGCAAAATACCAGATCTGGCGTTCCCCTCTTCTTCCTCGCGCGAATCGCAGCTGAAATTTGTGTTCTTCGTTTCCCCTTTTCGCCGGCTGTGAAAAAACAAACAGCACAGCTGCTCCGTCTTCTTCTTTTCGTTGCGCGGACAACAGTTTATTCTTCTTCTATTCTTCGTGCAAGAACGCAGCTGAGCTGCGTTCTTCCTTCTTCGTTTCCCTTCTCTTCATTGGCCGTGAGGACGCAGCACGGTTGCTGCCCCTTCTTCGATTCGTTCTTAAATCTGTCCTTCACATTTCTTCTGTTCTTTACGCAAGCATGTGCGTTTCTTCTTCGTTTCGTTCAAGACACTGCAGCAGATCTTCGTTTTGTTCCTCGATTCTTCACGCACCAGCAACTGCAGCAGCTGCTTCATCTTCTTCTTCGCGAACCATGCACAGATCGCAGTAGCTTCTTCTTCTGTTTGCCCAAATCGCAGATCTGAGCTCTTGCTCTCCAGCAGCTGTAGACTCGTGTTCTTCTGTTCTTTGCGCACTAGCACCAACAGCAAGCAACGTCCCTTCTTCGCGTGAACAACGCAACAAACGTTGTTTCTTCTTCGTTGCGCGTACAACGCTAGCAGTAAGCTGCTTTATTCTTCTTCCTTGCGCAGACAGTTCTTTCTTCTTTTTTGTTCAACACATAGAATGTGCGTTTCTGATGTTCTCTCTCTCTCTCTCTCTCTCTCTCTCTCTCTCTCTCTTTTTTGGGTCAAGAATTGAGTGCACAAGAAAAGAAAAAAAAGAAAAAAAAATATAATGAGGACCAAATTGGTGCATATGAAATTTGCGCATTTCTTGTTATTTTTAGATTTTTATTATATATATTTTTACTTATTATTATTATTATTATATTTTATTATTATTATTTTTGTATTAGATGACCAAAGGATATAATGGCTATAAAATTTCACGGAATTACACTTAACTTTCTATAAACTTAACGGCTAAAGAAGAACAAAAATAAAATAAATGGAAAAGAGGAGAGGTTGGGAGAGCTCCTACGCAATCAAGAGAAAAATAAAAAATAGATGTTTCTTAATTGTGAATTTCAAGAGTTTAAATAGATGACTAAAGGATATAATGGACCAACAAGAGATAGTTTTAAGGTGATGTGGATGAATAATACAAATAACTTATGATTAACTTATCCAACTTATATAAAAGAGTAAAAAGTTCAAATTAAGGGTGATAGGTGACTATGCATAGTGAGAACATAGCGAAGGGTGGTCAATGTGAATAAAGGAGAGTGACGATGTGTAAGAGAGACTTTTCTTAATGGTGACTATGAGAAAAATAAGTAAATAAATAAGATGGGTTAGAACTAAGCTAAAAAAAGGCATGTGAGTTTTTTAGAAGATTACTTAATTAATTACTATCAATTTTAGTTCTCTCATAAGTTTAAATTCATCTCTTAGATTATTCTTCAAATTTGCAATAAGGTGACAAAGGATAATAGAAATGTCTCTATGTATCCTTTTTGACTTGAGATTTCTCTAATTTTTATCTTGACTATGGATACTTCTTGAGATTTACAAATCTTCATTTCAATGATGGATAAATAGAATGAGGTCATGAATTAAAAATTCGTAAGGTGATGTCTAGGCAAAATTCATGATCTTAGGCTCTTAAGCTAATAAGACCCATTGTGATCAATTTCTTATTACATCTACTTTTCTTACAATTAAAACGATATCATGTAACAAGTAATTACATTATGATAGATTTATATAATATATCTAATTTGATATTAATATATTTACTTCTTGAAAAATATACGATTTTATGTAAAGAAGAAGTTAAATATATACTTTATAATTAATTACAAAATACTGAGTCTTAAAATATGATAATGCTTAATTATAAGATAATAATTTAATATCAAAATAAGTATTATCAATAACGAATTTGACAATTGAATATTTGTATTGGATACTGTCCTGTTGGACTACATATGTAAACATTATACAAAATAGACATTAAACATTAAATATCAACATGAGGTATCATTACGATACTTATTTTCAGATCACCTATAATAGTTTTTTACAAAACAATTTGTGAAGTTGTGTGTTTTTTTTTTTTAATATGTCATCCTAGCTTTGTTGATTGATCTTTTGCAAGTGCATAGTCTTAACGTTTGTCCTAATAGCCCAACTTCATCACTATCAAATTCAAACAACCACTTTTCCTTGATGATGGTCCATTTGCTCCATAAGGTTGTGCTTCATCTCTCCTACCACCACTTTATACTGTAGTTTCAAATAACACATCAACAATCGTGGTGATCATGGCAATGATGATAACAAATGACATCTCCTTTTTGGTCAGGTTCTTTGTTTAGGTATAATGCTCAATGCATGTATGATTTGTTGTTACAGGAAAAAAACAATGTAAATATAAAACAAGAAGATAATGCAACAAATGAAACTTTACTAATATAAGTAGACTTTTAGATTACTATTGTTAGAATACTATCAATTATATAACTTTCTCATGATACACTAAAGGCTCAAGTTTAAGGCTTTGAATAATTGGATGAGATATTAATTATTTGAAACTAGTGAAGATAATTGAATATTGCAACCCATGGGCGTCAAAATAACTAGCCACTTGTTCTAGTCAACAAAATATGATTGTCTCATAGAAAATATGATTGGATGCATATCCAATCATACAACATGTATGTTACTAGATATTGTTTGGCTTTTATATCTCTGTTTGTTTCAATCGGATGATAAAGCATCAAGGGAATTGTCTACACTTACCCTAATTGTTATGGACCCTATCTAGTTGATAAAGCTCAAAAATATTCATGTTATCGTTGCATTTATTATAAAAGGCAAGCTCATGGAAGGTCTTCATTCTAAATACTTTTGTATAGATTCCAAACAACTAACAAGCTGAAAATATATAATACAATATAAATATAGACATTAAATACTCTAAAGATTTTTTTCTTGATGATGGTCTTCATAAGAGGCGGGCTCGTGTTACGTTATCCTTTTTTCCTTTCTAAATCCCACCTCTATGAGACATCCTGTTCTTATTAATCTATGTATAATTAATTCATAAAAATTTATAGCTCCAAGGAATAAAATGAATCCTTTATTATTTAATAAAAAAGACTTAAGAATAATAATTCAACTTTCATTACAAGGAAGTAAATAAACAAATTTGGGCCCACATGCCCTACAATGAAATTAAATAAAAATTCCTACATATTAAAAACTCTCATGCAACCTTGATATTTAACTCCTGAAATGTTAAAAATAAAGGATGAGCTATAAAACCCAGTGAATCATTCTAAATATTTAATTTATTATTTTAATAAAATAAAGCATGCATAACAAACACTTACAATAAATTAAGTAATTCAACAATTTTATTATTTCTGTTGTCATTAAAGATCTAAAGGATACCCCTCAGCATTCTAACCCTAAGGAAAGAGCTATTACACTGAACTCAAATCCCATTAGAGTGAAGTAGGATTAATTCTGAACCATCTATTACCTCACAACTCCCGTTTGGAATGCTTACGCTGCAACTTCAACCCCGTGCCAGTACATGGTTAAAATCTCTATTTTATCTTTTATTAATTGTATGAGCATAACACATAACTATTTAAACATAATTTAAAACATTCCAACGGTATAACATTACACCACAGGTCAACATTTAACATAAAACAGGAAGGATGACTTTTAATTTCTGATAAAGAAGATCGTACAAGACACAACTACAGAGTATACTCTCACAGTCATGAACAACATAATAATTTAAGTGCATATATTAAAAAGATATGAAGAAAAATAAAACTACTATATAAGCAAGCCTTATTTGAATCAAAATAATAAATTAAAAAGTGAAAATCATTTCACCTCGAAATCGTTTCCTTTTGAACCTTCTTCGGATCTTTCAGATCTTTCCTGCTTGTTTGCACTAGACTTGTGTAGCACTCCATTGTTACTACTCTGATGGTTGTTTAGAATATCTCAAGAAAAAAACTGCGACTAAATATGCCAAGAAGGAGGCAAAGAGTGAGCAAGAGAGATCTTATCAACTCTTGCTTTGGGATAAAAAGAATAAAGGGGAGAAAGGTTTTTATAGGGTCTTTTGAGGGCGAGGCTTGTAATTTTCGAGTATTCTTTGTATTGAAAATTTCTATTTTTATTAGGTCTTGGCAGCTCCAAAAGAAAACCACAGATTTTAGGATTTTTTTCGTAGTTATTTTTCTCAATTTTTTTTGCTTTTCTCATGTTTTTTGTTTTTTCAAAGACGCACATGGGCTTGGGTAAAATTGTGCACACGGCCCATGTGCGCATTTGCATTTCGTGCATGGGCTCGACCCATGCACAATTTTTTTTGTTAATTATATATATATACACAAACAATTACATATTATTAAACACTTATATTTAATACACGCATATACTTATAAATACACCACATTTTATACCTTAATATACATAATTTATGTAACCGATAATAATTTTACAGAAGTTTATAGCTACAAAGATTATTATATTACAATCCTAGGGTCTATAGGGAGGGTGCTGGTGGTAGTTATCTCATTGAATTACTTTAAAATTCGAATACCATAACATAGATGATTGACTTTGCATGAAAGGGCTAGATGATTGTCTCGTGTTATAATGTGGTTGTGGTGCTTTTGCCCGTGTCTCGGTGTTTTGCGTTCCTATGACTCTAAACTAACACTCTACTGCTTAATGCAAATCGTATAATTGGTATCAGTTATATACTACTTTGTGAAGATATGAATTTTAGTTTTACTATTTATAAATACAAATAGGTCTTCTTATATATGCTTTAATGTGATTATATCTATGACAAATTGCTAAAACCATTAAGCCTCATACCTTGGGCATGGCAAGATTGGAGTAGATTTTGTCTTTTACTTTCTAAGAGATGAAATTTTTTTTTTCATAGTTATATGTGTGGAACACAAAAGAGATGGCCATATGGATACTACCAATTTTAACACACTAGAGGATGTGGATGATTACTTTGGATGGAAATATATAATTAAACTTATATTTATTATGTGTATGTGTTAGAAATGTGGGTATGCCTCCATGAGTTTTTTGTTCAGAATATGTAAAAAAAAAAATGTGAATATGTCTATGAAAGTGGAACTTATGGTTTGGTATGATAGTAGTAAAACGTGGTAAAGCTCGATTGTAGTCTACAATTGTGAACACAAATACACAATAGCATACTAGTGGATAGTTCTCCTACTTGGACGTGTTGATCAAAATTATTTTTCAGTTTGATAAAATCATAAAAAACCATATTATATGAATAATTTCCTACTTGCTTGCATTATATGGCCACATTACAACTATTTTTACCATAAATTTTAAAAAGTACCATTTTGGTTAGAGTCATCGAATAGTATACATATTTTTGGTACATCATGACTGTTGCTTACTTTATTTGCAACACTTTTAAGTAAACAAAGGGATGCAAAGATATTTTCTTTAAATTATAAACTAATAAAATGTAACATAAATAAACTATAAACATAAACCAAATGGCACACCAAATTATAAGTGTAAGTGATAAACTAAAAAAGTCTCAAGGTCAAACTACAATGATTGGAATGTGTTACTAAAGCTTATGTTTGCTGTAATATGAGAATATTATGATAATTTAAGAACAACAATTAAACAAAAAAAGTTAAGGCATTGAAGTAGGTTTAATCTTTCTCTCTGTTAGTCTTACTTGAGTAAAATAGTTAAAGGTAGAAATAACTAAATAGATTTCCTATTCACAAACATAAACCTTTAAGCCTAAGTATATAAAAAATATTCTCTCACAAGAATACATATATTAAAAAATAAATTAGAAATAATTTCTAATGCAGGTGAATGAAAAATGTGAATTCTTAGCATATGACATCACATGACATATTAAAAAATTATAAAAAGTCACAATAAGATGAAAATGAAATACATAATCTTTTATTAGATTTTGCAAAATCTAAACAAAATACCTGATATTATATATTAAGTTTACTACAATATATAATAAAATTATGAAAAAAATATATATGTTAAGTAAAACAAGGTAAAATAAATGGAAAAGAGGAGGTAGGGAGAACTCCTACGCTATCAAGAGAAAAATAAAAAATAGATGTTTCTTAATTGTGAATTTCAAGAGTTTAAATAGATGATCAAAGGATATAATAGATCAAAAAGATATGGTCTAAGGGTGATGTGCATGAATGGTATGAGTAACTTATGATTAACTTACCATACTTATATAAAAGAGTGAAAAGTTCAAATTAAGGGTGATAGGTGACTATGCATAGTGAGAATATAGCGAAGGGTGATCAATGTGAATAAAGGAGAGTGACGATTTGTAAGAGAGACTTTCCTTAATAGTGATTATGAGAAAAAACTAAATAAATAAGAGGGGTTAGAACTAAGCTAAAAAAAGGCATGTGAGTTTTTTAGAAGACTCTTAATTAATTACTATCAATTTTGGTTCTCTCATAAGTTTAAATTCATCCCTCCGATTATTTTTGAGATTCACAATGAGGTGATAGAGGATAATGAAAATGTCTCTATGTATTCTTTTTGACTTAAGATTCCTCTAATTTTTATCTTGACTTAAGGTGATGGAGGATACTTCTTGCAATTTACAAATCTTCGTTTCAATAATGGATAAATAGATCATGTCATGAATTAAAAATTCGTAAGGTGATGTCTGGGCAAAATTCATGATCTTAAGGCTCTTAAGCTCATAAGACCCATTCTGATCAATTTCGCAATACATCTACTTTTCTTACAATTAAAACAATATCGTGTAACGAGTAATTACATTATGATAGATTTATATAGTATATCTAATTTGATATTAATATATTTACTTCTTGAAAAATATACGATTTTATGTAAAGAAGAAGATAAATATATATTTTATAATTAATTACAAAATAATGAGTTTTAAAATATGATAATGCTTAATTATTAGATAATAATTTAATGTCAAAATAAGTATTGTTAATAGCCAATTTGACAATTGAATATTTGCATTGGATAATGCATGTCTTGTTGTACTACACATGTAAACATTATATAAAATAGACATTAAACATTAAATATCAACACGAGGTATCATTACAATACTTATTTTCAGATCACGTATAGTAGTTTTTACAAAACATTTTGTGAATTTGTTGTGTTTTTTTTTAATATGTCATCCTAGCTTTGTTGATTGATCTTTTGCAAGTGCATAGTCTTAACGTTTGTCCTAATAGCCCAACTTCATTACTATCAAATTCAAACAACCACTTTTCCTTGATGATGGTCCATTTGCTCCATAAGATCGTGCTTCATCTCTCCTACCACCACTTTATACAGTAGTTTCAAATAGCACATCAACAATCGTGGTGATTGTGGCAATGATGATAACAAATGCCATCTCCTTTTCTGGTCAGGTTCTTTGTTTAGGTGTAATGTTCAATGCATGTATGATTTGTTGTTACTGGAAAAAAATTTGTAAATATAAAATAAGAAGATAATGCAACAAATGAAACTTTACTAATATAAGTAGTCTTTTAGATTACTATTGCTAGAATACTATCAACTATATAACTTTTCTCATGACACACTAAAGGCCCAAGTTGAAGGCTTGGAATAATTAGATGAGATATTGTAACACCCCAAAGTTTTTAAACGCACACAACTCAAAAATAAATTTTTAAAAATTATGAAATAAATATAAAAATATGTGAAAACATGTTTTAAATGACTATTATATAGTATGGTATGGAAATAAAATAAGTTTAGATGTTTAAAAATGGGAAAAATGTTGAAAATGCATGAAAAAAATTGGGTACCATGCTGGTGACCGCGGTCACCAGAGAATGACGGCGGTCATCAGTGCAAAATCTCGAAAAAAATTAGGTCACCGTGGTGACCGCGGTCCGTAAAGTGCTGACCGCGGTCATTACGTGAAATTTAAACAGTTTTGAGCCCTAAATTCGTTATTTCATGCACAGAAATTCTCCAGTTGATCCAGAGTTCCAGAAAGACTATCCAGAGCTGATTCAAGGAAGAACTAAGGGTCTAAGGTAGGAATCTGAACTTTTAAATCATTTAAGTTTCAATTCTATCAATTCATTAAGATTCTGTATCTGAAAATAAGGGTTTTGATTGCATAAAATGATCCAGAACCCTATGAGCTCGGATCTTCCTTCTAAACTGACAAATTATCGATCTAGAACTGAATTCTGAAGGTTTTGACTATTCATTTGCAGTTTTAGACGAATCTAGAGGAAAATTGCATATCTGGAGGATTTTTGGAGGGTGCAAATCGCTTGATAGGTAATAAAACCCAATCTATTCCTCTTTTGAAGTTGGAGTCAGTTCTAAATGTGTTCTATTCTTAGTTTGGAACGCGTTGACTGTAATTTCATATTTTTGTGAGGAGAAATGGAAATTTGGGTTTTTCTGGATATTTGTTGAAGAAGAATTGTTGAGGATTTGGACTGAATGACGTGGTTTAATCATTTCAGCCTGTGGATTTCGAGCATGATCCTCGCGAGTAGGCGCAAGGGTCATTCATTGATATCAGGTGGGCGGGATTCTCTTGCTCACTAGTATTATGCAGGCTTGAGGTTCAAGGCATGATGTTTGTGTAGCCTAGGGTGTTAGATGCATGCTAGGGTGTGTAACATGTTCGGATGCCTTGATTGATGATTGAGCATGATGTCTGGTTATATGCTTTCATTATTTGCTTGAATATGCGGCATAATGTCTGGTTATTTATGTCATTTGCGATATGATTTAGACATCTTGAATGTTGATTGGGTTTGGAATGAAACCTGTTGTAACTAAAGAAGATTAAATTAAGATTTAAAATCAACGTACCAGAGCGATGGTAGGTATCTGTCGATGACTCGTGGACGTGGCCGTATTTGTCGCACGACTTCTTCCGGATCCCATCTTTGGTGTTCTTAGTGAAGCCTCCTGTGAAGGTTGAGAGTTCCTCGGACGGGCGAGCATTGGCCGTACACCACTGCTCCTATTTTTGGACGACGTGACAGGTCGTGAACGGTATCGTAGCTCGAGGCGGTACTACCAGGATCGATTCTTGTCACCAGAGGAACACCGGGAGTATGGCTCTTTCGGTCTTAGGATATAACAAAACAAATAACTGTGTGAAACGATTAATGTAAAGAAAGTGTGTGCATGTTTTGGATTTCTGGTTTGTATAATGCTAGTGATGTGTAGGGATGATCCACTGGGCTCTCGAGCTCACCCCATTTTCTCTCACAGGTATTCGCGGAGGTGGAGTACCCTAGTTGACTGCTGATTCAGGGTTAGTTTGGTGATCTTGCTAGGAAATCACTGTTGGACTTATGTTCTAGATATTGGTGTAATTTTCACTGATCATGTATATGTGTTGAACAGGCCGTGTGGCCAAATATTTCTTTTTGGAAACTATTGAACATTTAAAATGTTATTGAGACTTTGGGCTCGGTGAGCCTATTTTTTTATCATAGTTTGCGATGATTTTTGTGATGTTATTTTCAGAGACTATTATCATGTACATGATAGTTTTACTTGAGCCCTGATAGATGGGTTGATGTTTTGATGGTTTCCGCTGCAGAGATTTGCTTCAATTGTTGATGTTTACTATGAAAAATTTGGTGAAGTATTTGAAACTATTTTTTGAATTATGATATTCATCGATAAACATAGTAGCATGTTTATCAGGATTGATATAGTTTTTCTCATTTGCTGAAAATTGAGACTTGGGTTTTAGCGTGTAGAAAGAGGTTGA
>JAJIYU010015062.1:0-12876 GCA_030144865.1 Tinospora cordifolia
TTGATTTAAGAATTTAACTTTCTTTATTTTATTTGAATAAATAAAGAGTTTGAAGTATTCCTTTATCTAATTGTATAGCCTTATTGAATTGAAATTTAATACATTGTGATGTATCTATGAATGTTTTTAACAAGTGTTTAAATAAAGGAATTGAGATGCAAATGTTGTACTTGTAAATGTAATATAGGACCCAACCCGCCTTGTGGTGTGCTTAAACCTATTTCTAGGGGGTTGGGGTGTTACAATATTTAAGTGTTTGAAATTGGATGTGTTATCGATTTGAATTAGTGATTTGGTTATTTTTAGAATGATCCACTTAGCTATGTTCTCACCCTTCCTTTATCATCTTCTCAGGGAATTAAACACATGATAAAATCTAGGGGTTGGGGTGTTACAGTATGCAAGTGTTTGAAATTGGATGTGTTATTGATTTGAATTAATGATTTGGTTGTTTTTAGAGTGATCCACTTAGCTATGTGCTCACCCTTCCTTTCTCATCTTCTCAGGGAATTAAACATATGATAAAATTTAGAATGCTTATTTTTAAAAAGTTTCCATTTTATTTCCAATGAAAGAGCACATTGCCCAAGTTTTGAATTATTTTTGCTATAATAGTTTCTTTTTTATTTAAATTGGAGTTATGTACTCTCTTTTCTTAAATTGAATAGAGAATTTGAAAGTTTTCTTTTATCTGTTATGCAATTGCCTTAGTATATGTTAAATAAATAAGGCTTGGGATAATTGAAATAAAAGGACAAGTTGTGTACTTGAATTTATAACCAGACCCTGGCCCGCCTTGTGATTAGGTGAACAATCAATGTCTCAAGGGTTGGGTGTCACATCGATGAAGCTATCTAAAGAAAATTAAGTGTTGTTCTCTGCACATACATTAGAGGGTGATGCCGCTAGATGGTGGTTGTCAATTCTAGCTATTGAGCACCCGGTTGAGACTTAGGAAAACTTTAGAGAGTTGTTTTTGAAGGCTTTTGTTCTTTTTTTTGCCAAAGTGTGTTTGAAGATGGAGTTCTTAGCCTTGCGACAGGGTAATATGACAGTCAAGGAGTGCACCAATTGATTCGTGCATTTAGAATCTTACACTCTAGGGCTTGTGTCTAATAAACAGAGAGGGTCAAATTTTACCATTGAGGGTTGAATAGTGATATTTGACGGGCGATACATGGTTCTAGTTTGGAGTTGTTAAAGCACTGAGCTCTAAGATATGAGGTAGATAGTAGGGATGAGCCGATATAGGTGCAAATTGTCCTAGGCAATGCCATGCAGACTTTAGCTCAACCTCCTAGCAACCAAGGTCAATGGCAGAGGAATAAAGGTTATAGTAAGATAAAGCTTATTTAGGGATCGACTAGCATACCATTGACCCAGCCTATAACACTTTAGTTCTTGGTCCTTCGTTTCTATCACATCTATCATGCATGGAAAAATGCGCAATTAAATATCAGCACACATGTCATCCACCTATTGGAACGTTACTTTTCTCACATTCAATTCTCATTAAATACTGTCTAGACATAGTAGATCTCATATAAATAAATCACCAAACTCTTGAACTCACCCAGGGGTAACACGCGAAAAGTATGCGTAGATCATCAAATAATTAAATAATTAACTTCAACATTTGAAGTTTAATAAAACATAGAACAAAGTATCTGACTAAAATCTTTAAAATGGCCTATGTGGCTAAAATCTAAACCATAAAGATAATTAATAATTTAAAATTAGTCTGGAGGGCAATATACCCAGTCTAAACCAACTAGTCAAACAAATAGAACTCTGATAGCAGCTCGACAATGAGGTTTGCAGCTACTATAGTACTTGGTGGTATTATCAACTCGAACCGCCTCAAAGATCACTTGAAATGAAAAGGTGGGGTGAGCTCAAAAGCCTAGTGGATCATACATAGTAGATCCATAGTATTATTCAAGTCAAAATATCAAACACGCAAACACTTAGCATACATTAGGTGTTTCAATCATTAAATTATTCAACAGTCATTAAATTAGACCAGAAGGTTTAACCCTGGTATTTTCTCATCATTATCGTGTCAAAGAAGACGAATAAAATGTACTATATGTCAGATTCTAATGGGATAAGGGTACACCCATTACCCAACCTGGGAACTAGGGCCATACCCTTGGCTTAATTACCAAAGAACTAGGGTTACACCCATTATTCAATCATTGGAAATTAGGGGCTAACCCATCATTCCATCTGCGACAACACCCATAGTAATCCCCCTTGATCCACTACGCTGGTACATGGTTCAAATCTTAAGTTAACTCACTTTAATTCCATACAATAATTCATTGTCATCATGCCTATCATCTCGGAATAGAACATAACGAATGAACATGTAATTTCAAGCATGCATATAATCTCATATCATGAAAGCGAGTAAACAACGAGCATGGATAAATTGATCATATTATACATCATTCATATTCACAAAAGATATCACGATATCAAATTAATATTTGAAAACATCCTAGCATACGTCTAGATATTCAAATTAAACAATCATGTTCAATATTTGAAACCTAAGTAAGATTAAGTAGCAAGGTAATCATCTCCACCTATTATTCGTATCCCTTGGGCACTCGTCTAGTCACCTTGTACAATTCTAAACCCTCAACCTTTTGATTTGGTATATTATCTTTATCAGTATAAACATTCGCACAGTCTTTAACTCATAGAACAATTATTTACTAAAAATATGTCTTATGATAATCAAATGGGTTATGGTGTGTGCGTGAAACTCGAAAAATACAATTTTCAACGTGTTATCGTGGTAGGCTATTGCAGCAACCTGAGAGGAATTTTTTGTGTATAGTGTACTACAGTGATCATCACCGCAATAGTCACATGATTTTTAGAAAAGTGTTCCTCTACCTATCAGTTTGTCTTGTGTATGGGCTTTCATATACTAAACTTAGATTAAAAACATGCTTCATATTGAATAGAAATGTATTGCAACTTGTTCCCGCTAATTGCTTCTCTTGTTCACCTCACCGAAAAACTTTTTGTGCACTATTTTATCAAAAAGAGTACACACGATCTCAGGATACATGTAAATAGCGGTAGTAAATGGGAACTAAGGGGAGAACCAATGTATTATATGTCTGCAATAATATCATTGTTCGGATTCTTCCCCAACAACACCGTTCTCCTTCTATTGATGCTTGTAAGATAGTTAGGAATGGTTGGGATTGAGTGTATTTGGTCCTGGAAGGAGGAAAGGGAACTGCAGAAAAATGGCAATGACTTGTTTTGCAAACAGAGCAGAGCGGTTCCAGAGCAACTGGTGTTATTAGGTTTTCTTCTTCTGCGCATGATGTATCTATATATATAGACGAAGGTTAAGGTTCAAGTTTTAAACGTAGGACCACGGTCTTTGATCCTAGGACCGCAGTCTTAACATTACCCTATTTGCACGACTGCGATCACTTGTCTAAGCAAAGATTTACAAGTTTTTGTTATCACAGGACTGTGGTCTTCCAAACTAGAACCACGGTCCCCTCATGAGACCACTTTTAATCATAGGACTATGTTCCTCAATACTAGGACCACAATCTTCATGATTCCAACACAAAAGATGTCAAGATTGCTATCCCAAATTTTGGGACTGCAACTTCCCCCTATTTTTTCTTTTCTATTTTTTCTTGACACCTGCAGTATCAGAGCCACTTCAGGGCTACAGGAGGTGTGAGTATGGGGATCAAACTGCCCTAAGCTGGGTGGAATGTAATATCCTACATCAACCGTGTAGTGGAGAGGTCATTAGGCTAAGAAAGGGGAGAGATTTGTTCATTGTGCTAACGCATTTTAATAAACCCCACACCCTTCGGAGTATGTCAATATGGTCCCCACTTAATCACCTAGACATAATGATTAATGATAACTTACCCCAACTTTTGGAAGGGATGCATTTATTGGATAAAAGGTCGATGCAGGCTCTACCCGTTGCTCTAATACCACTATTGTTGCTACTCCTTCCTAGGTGACATCACAACTGGCACAAAATTTTCAAATTGTCCGAATACTAACATGTCGAAAACCATAGAAGTCTTCCTAACGAAATCACCAATTTCCTGAATAATTTTTATATAGTCTCCTCTAAAAATGTAATATGTTACAAACTCAAAACCACTAACAGATCACAAATAGTATAAAAAAAACATATATTCTCTGTCAAATCAACCATTCATCCACACATAATATTCATAACATACTTTGACAATACATTCAAATGATAACAAGTATATATATACATCTCCACATACAATATTCTAGTTGATTGTTACAATTAACAACACATTACCAGCTCCAAAAGAAAACTAGTAACAACTATATACGACATCTTTCATTTCCCTTTCCTATGAAAACCTGGAGAAAAATAATGGAAAGTAGGGTTGGCAAACAACAAGCTCAGTGAATAATCTAACTTATGGTATTACATAGCCATCATATGTATAAAAACATAGAAGGCAAAGCAATTTTCAAATCACTTGCAAATGAAACAAAATAGCATACATACATCATATAATATGTGAACATGCATTCAGTTTTAACAATACATAATCTTTTTTAAAAACATGAACCATCTTCCTCCTTTCCAATAACAGAGCAAGTCTCCTCTTCATGTGCACCCATGAGAAGTGCATTGGCCTTTGATTATCCATTTAATGCTCTATCTATTTCTATCTCATTCATCTCATACCAAGAATGCACCAACCAAGATTACCACAACTGTTAATTCTGTGAGTCAATTCCCTAAGACTATGACCAATAGAAATACTATGTCAATTGACATTCTTCAATGCATAAAATCATTTCATGAAATTTAAATAGACATGCAATACAATATATCATCCTATATAATAAAAATTAGAAGTTTTGATATAGTATCAATGCAACACATAGTACTAAAAGTAAAGATTACTCACCAAATTTATTGTTTAATCAATTCCTAATATCCAATAAAAATTTAATTTACATGGCACCAATATAATCTTGCGACCAAAATCATTTTATAGGCATCACATCAAACTCAACTTATTTATTATTATTTTATAAATTATTTCTAATGTATTTCTTTCTTATATTAATCTTGTATATGCATTTGACTCCACACATTGGTGCGCCTTAACTCGAATGTTCTAAATAATTTTTAAGATTTTTTTTTTGCTCATATAAAATAATTCTATAGTAGAAAATATCAAAAATAGGATTCCTAATTATATTTTTACTAATTCTTTCAAATTGGTCAATCACTCATCAAATTTTTAATTAATATCCAAAATTCATGAATTTGGTGTACAAATTTTTGTTCTCTATATTTTTATGGAAATCAATTAAAATTTTATTAAGGTTTATCATATACAAAAGCCCCCTAAAGTTATTTGACTTTAGGTATTTATATTGGTGTCTAGAGGATAAATGAATGCAAGCTAATCACATCTTTGTGATCTACATATTACCTGGAGTATATTTTATAATTTTTACTTAGTTTACTTACTATGGGACAATAATATCCCTTTTTTAGGTATCACTATAAAACACTATCTATGGTAAAAATTATACCCCTAGGATGGTAGTATGTGGCTTACATAACATTTTTGTAATGAGAATAAGAAAAAATGGATTACCTACGCGTCCAATCTATCACAAAATGTCATATTTTCTCTTTTTGTCAATTTCTTCCTTGCATCAAGTTCTCTGGTTAATTTTCATAATTTAAGAGTGAAAGAGGAGATCAAAGAATGAAACACAGTAAACTCCACTACCACACTTTATATATATATACTTTCAACCAATCAAATTCGAGTCATCCCCAACCAACTCCCAACTTTACCATATCATTTTTTTCCTCTTTTTAACCCCCCATTTACCATAATATGTATTCCTTTGTGCATAACTCACATATATACCTATGTATAATCTCATAATACATTTGTAACCATTTATTTACAACTCTATCTTAACCTCATCATCATCATCATTATTATTGTTGTTGTTGTTGTTGTTGTTGCTGCTGCTGTTATTGTTGTTGTTGTTATTTTAAATTACTCCAATTTATTTATGGGTTGTACATTTTTTCTATTTGATATTATATATAATAATATAAATACGCGGATATGCATCTAATACTTGTGTATACACATATATACGTCATGTCCATGTGTAATAAAAATTATAGGTTGCTATATTAGGTGTTCTAATACTTAGAAATTTTTTTTAATTTGTATAGAATGCATGTCATGTGTTTGATGAAAAATATGAGTAGGATTTTGGTTATTTATCTTTATTGATTCAAATGGGTTTTGAAGGGGAATATTTATATGAACAAAATACATGCAAGAGGTATAGGAAATAGCTTTAAATTAGAGGTTTAATGGGAGAAAATAGAGCTTGAAAATCATGAAATTACATGAATTTAAGGGCACCTTATGTACGGCAGAAACTTTGGGGAACCAATTGATTGACCAAACCTTGATGTTTTGAACTAAAATTTGGTGGACACCTTGCAAGATATTCAAAAAAGGAGCATACCAAATTTCATCAAAAACCAATATGGGTAAGTCGGTCAATTGATAAAAAATGTGACATGAAATCTAAGATTTGAAGATAATTGATAATCCACTTAAAACCCCTATTAAATGAAATCCAAAAATTGCAAGCTAAAATTTGGTAAATATTTAGGAAGTGCATATCAAATCTAGAAGTTTTGTGCAAATTTGATGCATGGTTTTATTGTAGAAAATTGATGAAATTCATTGCACAATAGGGATTATGTAACTAAAATTCGACTAAGTATGGAGCGACCTTTAGTTGGTACCCATAATAATTCGTCGGTAATTTAAAATTATCATTGAAACTTACCTACTGTTTTAATGATAGAATTTTCGTTGCTAATGTCAGAACCAGAGTGACCACACATACAACTAATTACTAACAAATGTTTCATTGATGATTAGGGATGAATTTGAATTTTTGTCACTAAAATAATTACCAATGAGCATTTTGACAAACTTTTTTAATTCATTAGTATTTTCATTATAAATTAATTTAGATAGATTTTTATTAGTTATTGACAAAAGTTTCCATCAATGCATGTGAATTTTCTTGTAATGTAAATCACATTTGTCCATCTAATCTTAAACGAACAATACATCACCAATCGAGTAAATTATAATGTTCATTTTAAGATCCAATGGACATTTAATACTTGTTCATCTTAGGTTTGAAGGAATATACTAGGACATGATCTATGAACCTCAAATGTAAAATACCATAACAAACTTTTTTCTTTCATATATTTGTACTGCTTAAATTGACAGATAAGTGATGAAAACTGTCAGCACCCCTTCCTTAGGCAGAAGAGCAACCCGATTGGCACAGTGACCCAATGAACCCACTTATCTAGTTGAATTCACCCAATCACTATTAAGCCTTTCGAATTTCAAAAACAACTGATATTAGGATAATTTAAAGATTTAAGTGTGAAAGTAAGCAACCATTACAAGGAGTGATCATTGTACTACATATTAACTCATTCAGAAATATACAATTGACCATATGTACATACACAAAATTGACCAACCTCTAACAAAAGACCAAGAAAAGGAAAAAGGAATCATCAAGGGACTAGGCTATCACCACACCTCTTCCTCTGTCACCAGTCGAGAAACCTTCAATGTTAGTAGAGTAATGAGCCAAAAAATCAACGTCGCTTAATGAGTAGTAAAACCAACATGTTACCCATAACCAACATTCTAAAATAGTGCATGAATGCATATAAAAACAGTTCTAAATGATGCAACAGTTATAGAAAAATATATCAAATATATGCAAGGTAAAAATTGTATCTGGGCTAGGATCTTAGGTCATCAAACCCAACCATATGGTCATCGCTTGAGCCGGTCGTAAGTCAGGCATACTAGCCACTCAAGTGGGTCGTAAGCTAAGCGTATTCCTCGAATACCCTAACCTTGCGCTCGATCCTCAAGTGTTGTCACTCAAGCGGGTCGAAAGCTAGGCTCATTGATCATATGTCCTAACCCACACTCGGTCCTCAAGGCTATAATCTCATTACCCATGTACATCAACATGTTTCAAAACAAATGTATATCAATCACATGAAACCATTTAAACTATGCCATTTCACTCATGTCTAATGCAAGGGATGCAAGTTGAAGTCAACGCCTAAATCAAACTACTCACCTTGGATTTCATACACCGATGTCATGTTGACACTTGGCCGAGTCCCACATTATTTAAATTCAATTTCAGTTCTTATAAGTAATGTGGCTCAACTTTCGTTTTACTATCCCTAATCGGTCTCGGTCAACCCAAATTCAATTTAGTCAAATTCGGCCAACTAGTCAAAACTGATCAACTAGTCAAACTTGGTCAACATGACCAGTTTGGTCAAATTCGACCAATGTTTGCTAATTGAGTCAAAGTTGGTCAAAATTGGGTCAATTTGGTCAAAAATTCTCAATTTTCAGAACTTAGTCAAATTTCAAGCTCTTTGTTCAATCTGCGCAGCAAATTTGCCAATTTTCCTACAATCAATCTGTGTGTTGGATTTATACAAAACTTTCCAAATTTGATCTAAATCTCCTAAATACTCACCAGAATTTTAGATTTTAATTTTTGGACATCATTTGCTATGGTTTTCAAGTGGAATAATAGTAACTATGAAATCTTGGATTTTGTGTGATAGGCAATCACATTGTGCATCAATTGACCAACTTACCCAACTCAGATTGTGGTAAAATTTGGTAGACATTTTTTTGACATATCCAATAATACTTCCACTAAATTTCAACTCAAAATACTAATTTTTGGTCAATCAATTGGTCCCCTACATTCTCTATTATGTAACAGGTTTTTCCAATATTCAAGTTTTCTATGATTTTCAATGTCTTATTGCCCCTATTACCCCATTGATTTGAGGATCTTTCTTACACTTTTTGTGAGGGTTTAGATCCTAGAACATTAACTAATCAAGTCTCATTCAAAATAGAAAGCAAATATGGCAACAATCATTCTCAAACACACCCTCTAACACTTAGCACACATCAACAAGTCATGAGATTTTTTTAAGTACCAGTTTTCATGTGTAACTAAGTACTTTTGCATGCATATAAAACCATGAATACAAGGGCTTAAGGTTTGGGGTTTATACCTCCTTGTAGCCTAAAATTTGAGGTTTAATCACACCAAGTCTTGCCCCAAATGCGCATCCCTAGCTGATTCAAATATTGTCTCAAAGTTGCTTCTAAGAATAGCTTTCTATTGGATCTGCTATAATAGTTAACTAGTCAACTTTAGCACAAACCATGTTTAAGATCTTAGTTTTTATTTTCTAACAATTGGCGATTTAAGTACACATGACAAGGAAGAAAATGAGTAGTTTTACCTCAAGAGCCGACCTCAAATGGGCTAGGAACCACCCTTTCAAAGTGTGGATCAATACTATTTTCTGTAGTTTTCAGCTTCCAACCATGTCAAACAGCTCACTTTCATGGTTATTTTCGTCTCTAATGGCTATGCAATTTGGCCAAGAAAGGGTAAAGTTTCTTGCTCAACTAAAAAAAGTTGCTCAAAACCTTGTTTTTGTTGCATGTTGGAACATTCTTGCATGGCCATTGGATTGCCACGTAGCCATCCATGTGGCTCATGAGTTGCCATGAAAGGTGCTCAGATGGCCATGCTCAGAGACCTGGCCAGCAACCTTGATAAATGATCAAAACCATGACTCAAAACTGTGGCCATTGCTGGTTTTGCACTATTGTTTCTACTGAAAAATGGTAGAAAAAACAGAAGAAAGGAGGGAAAAATGAAGAAAAATGGAGATAAAAGAAAGAGAGGGGAGTGTGGGCCACCCATGCGCTCGGGCCAGCCCAAGGCTTGTGCCCCTGGCCTGACCCGCATGGGCCCATGTATGGTTTCGGCCAGCATGGGCCTCAGGCCTGTGCGCAAAACTCGGAACATTTTTTTTGCTTTCATTTCTTTTCTCCTTTCCATTTCCTCTCCTTTTATTTACTTATTTATTTATTATCTTATTTTCTTTATTTCATTTATTCATTAACCTCAATTTTCAATATTTATACATTTTCCTCAAAAATCACATTTTTTACCCAAATATTAACATTTTTCTCTCAAAAATCAATAATTACCCAAAAATCAATTATTCCATCCCAATAATTAAATAATCACTCTAAAAATTATATTTTCTCCCCAAAGATCACATTTCCTCAATAATTAATGTATTCTCTTCCCAAAAATTATATTTCTCAATTAATCTAATTTTTTTCAATTAAAATGGATTAAAAAATTGAGAAAATTGAGAAAATTCATGTATTTTCATTAAAAACTCAGAAAAATACATGCGAACATATATATCGAACCCACAAATTTTGTATCTCAAAAATGTGGATCATAATAGTCTAGCCCCCCTTATAACAATTTTGTCCTCAAAATTTACAAATGACATAGATAATATAAGTTAAGGAGCAATACTCATCAACTCAGGGTAATGTTGGATCATGAAATCCTCGCTTTCCCATGTATCCTACTTAGCTCCATGGAATCACTAGCGCACTCGTACCATCGTTATCTCCTTATTGTGCAACATCCTCACAGCTTGATCAATGATGGCCATAAGCATTTCATCATATGTACAGTCCTTTCGTGACTCGATGTGCCTCCAATCAATAATATGCAAGGGGTCGAGGTGATATTTCCTCAACATAGAAACATGGAACACACTATGTACACCCGATAGTTGTGGCGGCTGTGCTAGCCGATAAGCAATGGGGCTAATCTTCTCAAAGATCTCAAAAAGCTCAATATATATCGATGCGAGCTTCCATAAAATCTCGAAGCGTATTTGCCCCTTTCGAGGTGAAATACGAAGGAGGACATGGTCACCAACCTCAAACTCAAGGACCCTTCTTCGGTTAGCAGCATAACTCTTTTATTAGTCCTGAGCGGCCTTCATATTCTGTCGAATCCTCCATATCTTCTCATTCTACTCTTATATAAAGACAAGGCCCAAGACTGCTCTATTACCAACTTGGCCCAATAGGTAGGGGATCTACATGGTCGACCATACAACGCCTCAAATGGTGCCATCCCGATGCTTGACTGGTAGCTATTATTGTAAGCAAACTCACACAAAGCTAAATGTTCCTCCCACTTACCACCAAAGTCCAAAATACAAGATCACAACATTTGCTATAGAATCCGGATCACTTACTCAAACTGATCATCAGTTTGCAGATGGAATGTTGTGTTGACGTTCATCTTCGTCCCCAATTAAGCTTGTAATGTCTGCCAAAATTGGGACGTGAACCTAGCGACTTTGTCAAACACTATGGACAGGGACTCCATAGAGCTTCTTAATTTCCCTGATATAAAGTCAGCTCAATCGCTCCACTGAATCCTTGTTATACATAAGAAGAAAGTCCTTGGTGATGTATTCCCACTTCTACTCCAGTATGTATAAGGGTTGTAAGGGTCCACCTGATCTCTAGTGCTCAGCCTTAACTTGTTGGCATGCATCACATCTCTAAACAAAGATTGTTATGTCTTGTTTCATCTCATGTTACAAATATGTGCATTTGACATCTTGGTACATCTTTTGTCACTCAGATGAACAACATATCTCGATTGATGTAGCTCCTTGAGCACACTATGTCTCGAGCTAGTATCATCTGGTAACCATAGCCATCCCATCAACCTCAATGTACCATGTGAATCAAGTAACCACTCTCCACTAGAAATGTCCCCTACCCAAGCCTTGAACATATCATAGTCCTCATCACAAGGTTATCCCTACGTGATCTCCTAAACCTAAACTGGTTGGGACATAATCTGTGCACTGACTCTAGCCTCAAAAGATGACTCATAGATACTCATAATCATGGCAAAATTAATCATCATCCACTCTCATGAGACATGTGTCTAACCATCCATGCAGTCTCAACTGGCTTTCGACTTAAAGCATCAGCCACCACATTATCCTTCTCCCAGTGGTACTCAATAGTGAAATCATAATCCTTCAACAACTCCATCCATCTCTGTAATACCTCAAAAGTTTATAAGACCTCCACGTTACTAGTGAATAGTTAAAATAAAATAATTAATTAAATAAATAAGAAAATAACAAGATACTCAAAAACCATGTAAAATAAGTCCAAATAAACTTAAAATAAATATAAAAATGATATAGATTCAAAAAGCACGAGAAATGGCAAAGAAAAGATGCAAAAAGCCAAAATTTCACTGGTTACCGCGATAATGAAAGTTAATGACTACAATAATTTCAGACAAGCCCAAAAAATGGAGAACAATGCATTGTCCTGGTAACGACGTCAGTGACTGCAATAATACCTAATTACTGTGATAATTCTTGGGTGACTACGGTAATCATAGGAAAATCCAAAAATGAATAAAATGTTTCATCCTGGTTACCATGGTCAGTGACCACGGTAATTCTTGAATGACTGCGATAATTTGCAAATTTTATAAATATGCAATGTTCATGGAAAATTGTAGATCTGAGTTTTGTGCACCGCAACTTGGGGTTTTCTCTCCTAAACCCTAACCAAGCCTTCCAACCTCATTTCTTAAAAATTTCTTTTGAGTTTTGTGGGTGATTTAATCTCATTCAAACCCTTCTTTACCCATTCTTAAGCTTAGATTTGCAAAGAGCAACACCAACAAGGGTGGATCCAAGTTGAGGCATGGTTTGAAATTTTTTGTGATAAGGTAAATCACGAAACCCCACTTGAAATCTTGTTTTTTTAGCATTGTGAATCATTTTCCTTAAGTGTATGCTTGTTTTCC
>JAJIYU010015063.1:0-12940 GCA_030144865.1 Tinospora cordifolia
ATTACATGAAGACCATGAATATTAGTTAGGTTCTTTTTATTTAAAAAGTTTCTAATTTTTATGTAAGGGCATGTTGCCCAAGTTTTAAGACTTCCACTGTAATATTTTTTTTTTAAATTATGTACTCAATTTTATTTAATTAATTGAGTTTATGAATTTCAGTTATTTCTTATACTATTGCCTTAATAAATTCTTAATTTTAAGTTATATACGGTTAAATATGATTAAGGCATGAAATGACTGAAATAGAAAGTCAAGTGTGCGTCGCTTGTACTGTAACACTGGCCCAGCCCGCCATTTGGTTTAGTCCACTGTCAAGAAAAGTGGTGGATGTGTCCAATGCTTAATGATACGGGGGTTGGGGTGTTACATCATAGGCCTCCAAGAATGAAATTACCCGCTTAAAAAGGCAAACAACAAGCACCTCCTCCTCCTCTATCAGATAGGAATAGATTCAGAACAACAAACACTAAGCAAAGACATACCATTATCAGGTCCAACAAACATCTGATCCCGGAGAGAGGGATTATGTTGATGACAGAGGAGTGCGAGTTGGGCATAGATACTATGATAGCTGCTCGCAAATGGAATAGGTTAATCCAAGCACTAGGAAACTCTGTGGTGTCTGTAGTACAGGAGTTTTATGCCAATGCCCCAGACAGAGAGGGAACATCTGTTTGGGTAAGGGGGAAGTGGGTGTCGTTCAACGCGGCAGCCATTAATGAAGTTTATGGCCTGCCTAATGACACACCGGATGAGTACTACAATCAGTTGGCGAGGTTTGATCCGGATGAGATACTGAGGACTTTATGTGTTGATGGGGCCTTTTGGATCTGCTACAACAACAGGCCTGTGAATCTAATGAAGACTACATTCACTACACAGGCTAAGGTTTGGTTATATTTTGTTTGTGCTAATCTACTTCCTTCCTTAGCCACTAACTGGGTTATTGTTGAAAGGGTTGTTCTAGTTTACTGTATCATGAAGGGGCTCCCAATCAATATTTGGACAATTATATCTAGCTCTATCAGATCAGCCATTGACAAGACAAATGTCGGTTTGCCACATCCTACCTTGATCATTGAATTATGCAGACGGGCGGGAGTTGTTTGGGACAAGACCGAGCCGTTATTGAAGATGAAGGACCACATAGCGGTGAAGATGCTCACATCCTCAGCTTCTAAGAAGCGTAGACCCTCTGCTGAGTCTCCTCCACCAGCTACTGTTCCTGCTTCTGCCCCTACACTTCCAGTAGATGTTCCTCAGTCCTCTTCCATTGCAACTGTGCCTCTGTCAACTACGGAGCACACCATGATTCACTGGGTGGCATACATGACAGAGTGGATGCACCGTAAGGACTCGGATATGGCAGCAGTCTTCCCTCCTCCTCCTTGTGCTACACCTTATATGGAGATGGCATGTTGCATACCTCCAGCACAACCACCCCCACCAAAGGTCCCTACAGATGATGATGATGATGATGATGAAGATGATGGTGATAACTTTAATGATTTTATTACTGAGGCAGAAATGTTTGGTGCAGATCCTTGAGCACCATGATTTTGCTGTCTAGTTTGTTTTTCTTGCATCTGTTTTGAAAACTTGAACTATTGCATATTCCTAATTCTTCTGTTTTTCTGTTTTTCTTCTGACTATGCATATTTTTAACTGTGCTTCCAGTGATCAATGCTAATCCCTATTTTGCTTTAATTTTCAGACTAATTATTTCTTTTTTGTTCTCTTTGAATGCATGTGTGATATGTTACCACGCGCATGTTTACATCTCAATGTGCACTTGAGGACAAGGCACAAAATAAGTTTGGGGGTGTGCGCGCATTCTTCGCATTCTTCTTCAAAGTCAAATTCAAGTTTAAAGTTTAAGTTTTATTTTTTTTATTTTTATTTTTTTTAGGTTTATTATTTTTACATATTTTGGTATTTTTACATATTTTGGTTGCATTATTACTTAGAAACTAAATATCTTTTTGGCATACATGCATAACTAGATATAGTATCTCATGACATTTAGAAATTAGGATTACTGATTCAGTGTCAATTCATGAGCATATTAGTTAGGACATGAGCATATAGTGTCAATTAGGCTAGAGTCATGCCATACTTCTGAAAAATTTTTACTGAGTAACCAATGAAATTGAAAATTCCTCTAGTGTGATGAGACAAAGAATTAGGGTATTTTCAAACAGTCTGTGTGCTTGGTTTGTCTAAAATTTGACCTTGACAGATCTCTGTAGTTTTAGGTAGATTGAGACTCTGAAAACTGAGAAAGTGAGGAGTAGAAACCTAACTGTAAGCGGAAAGAACTTCCCACAGACTATCAAAATAATCTAATCTGTCTTGAATACTACTTAGGAATGACTATAGGAGGGAAATGAAGTAGGCCATCATTGTTTGAGTCCTAGCCTAAAGGCCTGTCCCAACATTTATAATCCTTTGCAGCCAATTTTGAGCCTTGCAGCCTGTTTTCTTGTTATGAACTTAAACATTATAGAAACACTCGAGCCTCTTATGAATACCTTCGTTAAACCTATTTGTGTGCACTCATGGTTGTAATATCACCTATTCTGATGATGCAAAAGAAGAAGGGGATGTGAACATTAAAATATGTATATGTTTAATTTTATGTTTTCCTTTAAAAAAAAGAGAAAAAGAGTTATATTTATTATCAATGATAGCTGAACTTTTGACTTTTGTAAGAGTGTACATTTGAGTATAATTTGAAGTGCATATACTGAAAGAAGTTTGGGGGAGCTATGAAGACATGGTTGTGAGCATGAGCAAAGAAAAACAAAGGATGGAACAGAAATGCTCAAGCTATATTGAGGAAATCAAACAAATAAGGTTATTATTATTGTTATGAGTGTACACTTGAGTCAAATTTCAATTCCTATTACACTTGTACCTCGAGCCAAGCCATGTTACAACCTAAAAGAAAGACCACTGATCCCAATTATAGTTTGACTTGAGTAGAAGATGAATAGATGAGAAAATTGAGAGGGTCTATATACTTAGGTATTAGGAAATGATTTTTGTGAATGGAATGGTACCTGCAAATCACTTGCAAAGTCCAAGAGGATTGAGATACTGATGGATGATAGGGTGAAGTTAAGGAAGAACTAAGGATGAACTAAAAATCTAGACAAACTGAATGTCCCTAAGGGAGTGTTAATGAGTCATAAGCTATAGGAATGAAAAATTGAGGTTACAATGATGAGTGAAAAAGAATTTGAATTTTATATGGCATGACATGTTAGTTTTAGAATAGAGTCATTGTCCGAGAACAAACAATAGTCTAAGTTTGGGGGTATTTGTTAGTTGCATAATAAACTACTATTAGACTAGGTAAAATGATGCATTTTATAGGAAATAAGAGAAAATATAAGTAGAGAATTGCATAATTAGCAATAGTTGCATATAGTTAGAAATTACATTGTTTAATAACTTTTAAGCCTTGTTTCGATGATTTAGACATGTTTGTATGAGAAAATAATGTCTGGGAAAGGAATTTGCATGTATTTCAGGATACAGGTTGATATATACAAGGAATGCATCAAAAGAAGGCATAAAAGAGATGAAAATCAAGAGTAAAGACCAAAAGATCGCAGTACAACAAACTAAAGATTGAAGTCAAAATAGAAGAGCAAACCAGTAAATACCACACTGGTAACTGCGGTCCACAGATTGAAGACCCCGATCACCAGAACATGGTTGGCATAGATTTTTCCAGATCGCGGTGGACAGAATGCAGGAAATCTGGGTTTTTGACATCAAACTCATGGACCGCGGTCACTGACCGAGGTCACTCGATTGTAAAGCGAGATTTTCGTATTTTTTAGGTTTTTTAGTGCGGGACTATAAATAGAAGAAGGTGTTTAGAGTTCAAAAGAGAGAGGATTGAAGAAGAAACACTGTGACGGCTACTAGGGCAGGAAAGTTTAGGTTTTTATTGATTTTCGAAGATTGTAAAGAGATTTGAGTATGTATTTCTTATTTGAATCCAATTTTATGTTTTCCTTTACATCTATGTCTAGCTAATCAGCTATATTGTCTTGGATGTGATTGTTCAAAGCATAGTTTGTAATATCTGATTGTAGTTGCTGGTTTATAGATTCTATTTCTTATTGTGTAGATTTAAAGCCTTATATCTACTGGCCACAGATGTATTGAACTTAGTATTTCAGTCTATCTTGGGAGAGAAGTCTAAAATATGGACATCACAATCTAGACCTAGACCAGTTGATTGATCGGGAGATTGTTGACCAATCTAGGGAGTTGCACAGGGATTCTTAGTCTAAACACATAGATTGTCTAACGAACGCCTTGGGAGAAGGTTTGACAAAACAAATCTAGTACAACCTTTGACATGATCTACTACAAACTATGATATTCTAATCTGGGTATCGCGTGTGACATCCATGACATTTCCATAAAAGAATCGTGGAAACTTACCAATAATTTAGTGTATGCTCTCACCTGGGATGGACTTGAGCTATTCCAACATTTTCATTTTCATTCATTACTTAGTCTGGCAGTTTTCGTGGTAAACCACTGTAGCTTTTGAAATAAGGTTCTGGCACAAATGGCTCAAATAGTTACTTATCTAATTATACTATTCTATCATTTCAGCCTTAGGCGATTGTGTTTTTACAAATGCCCTACACCGAGAGATCAATGGTCATTATCTAGAATTAACTACTACAATAATTGAGGGTAGATCATACTGACCAGAAATACGTGTGAAACATCCATTCCAAGAATGATAGTTGGAGCCATGGAGATCTGGAGATTAGAAGGAGATTGTTCGACGGACAACAAGGAATTTAAGCCACCAAGTTCGGCATTGATTTTTTAGAACATTTTTTCAGTATTGATCATTAACTCTTGTTGGAAAAATGCATTGAGTCACAATACCAAAATTAGCTAGACTTTTCTTTATCCGCAAACCATATATAGGAGATGTTTTCTTATTTAACAGCAGACAAAGAAGGAATTGAGATGTTCCAAAAGGTTTGGCTTGTATCTGTTTAAACACCTGTTCAACTCAGATAGAAGGAAGAGTTCTCCTAGCCTGAGAGTTCTCTTCTAATATATCAAATGGTTGATTGATGACAATTCCTTTGGCTCTTCACATTTCATAAGATCTCGATCAACACTAATCAAATTATAAGTTGATTAACTTCAACTTTCCAGCGAGAACCCAAAAGTTTAGCCACTACACTTATTGTTCAATAACCAACATATTCAATTTAAATTCCCAATAAGTTTAAATCCCTTCCATTCTTCATGAATTTGTAAGCTCAAAATCATTCTTCAATTACTTCTATTCCACCTATACCCTTTTACATTTCTCGTACTAGGGTGATTCTAGGTGCATAGTCTCTAAGTTCTCGATTTGTCTCAGTTGTCTAGGGGTTTATGCTTCTAGGTCGACAGCATTTCGTTTGTTTCTGGGTACAGGAGTTTGGGTTATAACTTAGACAATCAAACTACATATATAACAAATAGTCATCCAACAACCAAGCAAACAATACATGCTAGCATAATGCAATCCCGAAGCTTCCATCTATGCTTCCAGGTCTGTGTGCCTCATCCCACACTCGCCCTTCCACAAAGACTTTCACCCAAAATTACAATACACCCAAACAATTGCGCAACGAGCTCTTAGCTAAAAATAGCGTGACAGTGCACCCACAGACGTGTTCTAAGGCTGACGCAAGCCCCACCATACTGTACCGTCCCATCTCAGTACAATACAGTGCGTACAAGTTCGACCAAAGAAATCGGTCACTCACAAAATACGATCTGTCATTCTCTAAATTTAGGATTTCTTCGTACCCCCAAATCCCTATGCACCCCATCCTACATAGAGACCATAGGCTCCTCCCAAACTCGGGTCTTAACCAAACAAGTGTGCGTTTAAACACGTTATCAATCTCTAACCTATGCCCTAAAGTCTTTTAATTTATTCGTGATCCATTGTACTCCGAAGACAACACTCAGTCTCTACCTAGACCTTTGGTCATGGTGTTCAACTCCATTGCAACTCTTGTGATGCCATAGTTCTGGAATCAGAATTGTTCCCGAGTAGGGATCAACCTTCAAAGACATCTTCCTGAAGTTAGGATTAAACCATCAGGGACAGTGCACCTTCTAAGAATGACTCCAACCCTCAAGATCACCTCAATAGCATCAACCCATCGGCGCACTCGCTCCAAAGAAAGCACCAACCATATGAGGACCACTATAAAGATAGACCATCAGGGGTACTTCTTCCAAGAGCCACTAACCTTCAGGGTTACCATCCTCAAGAAGAGATCAACTATCAGGAACACCCCTCAGTATTCAAGTCACACCTATAATTAATGACTCAGGTACTCTAGCATCATTTCACTTTTACCTAGATCTCTACCCATACTACCCTTTTTCAAAATCATAACCAAGAAAATTCATTTTTTGGTGAAATTAAATCCGATGGAATTCATTTTCAGTGAAAATCAAATTTTGTAAAATCTTCATTCCAATGAAAATCATATCCAATGAACTCAAATCTAGCTCAATGGATCATAATACTGGGCTCTGAAACCATATTTGTAAAACCCAAATTTTCAACTAGACCTCCTGTCACGTGTTACCTCACGTGTGGATCGATGCCCGATGAAAATCAAGGTGCTACCACAAATTTTCTTCTCAAGTCAAAGTCTCGGTGAATGTTTTGTGCAAAACAAACGATCAAAATAATCTCTCAATACCTTCAATGGATTAGCAATACAAATCAGAAACGGTGCAATGGAAATACTTTAAAAGCTATTATTAAAACCAAAATTGTTAAACAAGAAAAGTTATTTGAAGATAAAACAAACTAAAGTTAAAACCAACGTAAATACATTAAAATAATCCAGTAAAATACATGAAACATGACCTCCAAGTCTCCTATCCCGGACAACCTCCCCTCTGAGGCATGCAATTAAACTGTGAGTCTTCTGACGTGTATTCTTAATAAACCATCTTCTTATTTTTGTTTTACAAACAATCTCAAAACCCTCAAGCATCACACTATATATCAGAAAATACAATCCAAACTATGCTTGCAAGTTAACATGATAAGGTGCATGAATAAACAATAGGATCTAAATGCATATTTTCCTAATCATGCATGCCATAATCGAGTAAATCTAAGTGCAAGATTATGTCATGAACTAATTACGCATGGATTAAATAATTCACCATATATCACACATCATTCAAAGAAGCCAAACAATTTCAATCAATTTTCTAATAAAATTTTAATAATCTATAACTATTCAACTAAATGCTTTGAATTTTAAATCTATATAATACATATGAGCAAGGAAGTCACACCCACCTGATTTTGCCGACCTTCAAGGCTCCCTTGCTTTCCTTCGAGCTATTCGTAAAAATCTAAAATTCAATAATCTATAAAATTTCGTAGTTCCTAATTCATATTAAATCTTATTCAAAAATTCTTAAGCTTAAAAATTTCTAAATAAATCATGAAGTCTAGAAATTAGTTTCAACTAATTTTGGATTATTCCTAAATTCTAAAATTTTATACATTATAATGAAAATAACTTCTAAGTCCTCTAAATTTCCTTAATTTGAATTTTGAAACTTTAACAACTTACTTCCAAGCTTTTCCATAAAATTAGATTTTTTAATAATTGAATCTTCACAAATTTACATAATTTATTAATATCATAATTAATTTAATTACGAACAAAATAAGACTTCTAAAGGTTCTAAGTTTAGTTTCATTGTAAGGGTGCCAATTTGTGACACGACACAATAACCCGACATGAACACGACCCGAAGTTAACGGGTTTGGATTTAGCATAAACGGGTTTGGGTCAAAATGGGTCAAACACGATTAGACACGTCTAAATACAGGCCATAAACAGGTTAACTTGATAAACTCGAAAATGACACGTTTAACACGATTATTCATAAGTTAAGAGATAAACTATAAATAAGTTCATTTAAAATTAATATATTTATTAATTTGTTGATAGTGTAATTATTTATTTATTTCTTAGATATAATTTTTGAAAATTTTAATTTATTTTTAATATATTTTATATTTTTATTAATATTTTTTATAAAAAATTATTTTAAAACTTGATCATAAAAATTAAATAGGTCATATACAGGTACACAATTATAAACACGGTTGCGACATGACCCCTTTATGACATGACCCGTTTATGACACGACTCATTTATGACACGACCCGTTTACAATATATATGACACGACTCATTTACGACATGACCCATTTATGACACGAGGACACGATTTGCCACCCCTAAGTTTCAAGACCTAAGATTTTTATTATTTTCTTATAAAAGATTTTAAACTCCTAAGGTTTATTTTTTTTCATGTTTTTTAACTAATTTAAATTATTAAATTTTTAACTTCTAATGTTGTTCCTCTTTTATTATATAAAATCATTCCTAAGTAAAATTTTTTAAGATAATATCCGCCTAATCGTTCAATTAAGTTTACTAAGATGTTGAGTTACATAGCTTCAATATCATTATTTCAATATTTATTCAAAGTTCACATTAATCCACATAATAGCTCTATGCATAAAAATATTTGATAAGGCTTCAATTTTCCATGTTTTCATCTTCAAGGTTTCGAATTTTCTAAATTTCACTTCGCATGTATAAAATCAACTAAATGATTAATTTTTGAACTATCTAAAATTTACAATCAAAAATTAAAAGTATTATACCTTCTTTGCTTTCAGTCCAAAACTAGACATCATTCATTGTCGTCCTCGCGTGAACGATTATTAACGATGAAACCAAATTGCAATTTCACTGTTACAACTTCATCTCCTTCGTTCAGCTCACGCACCGATCTTCTTTGTTCGAACATGACTTATGACCAGTGCAAGGCCAGATTTTTTAGTTTCGTTTGCAGCAACAAAATTTCTTCTTTCCATATTACACACGGACTGCACAACCGACATCCCTTCTTCACGATTTTACTCTCAGGTATCCCCCAAAACCAGCAGCTGCAATTTTCCTCCTTCCACGGTCCAGCATCTAACAGTACTTCACAGTCTAATTGCTACAACCGGACATGTTCATCTTCTTTTTCACAAAATCTTGTTCATTGTTCTTCTTTTGAGTTCTTAGTCTTCATTCTTCGTCTGTTCATCCACCATGGCAGCAGCTCTTCTTCTCTATCAAAAAGATGTACCAACAACCCCAAATCAAACTACACACACCAGCTGTGAATACAAAATGAAATTAAGATTCCTCTACTTGCTTTGTTCTTCGTTTCATCCAAACACGCCCCACAAATCCAATTTTCAGATCAAACTCTGTTTTGACACCCCATAACCCAAAAAATTTAGAATCCACCATAGCCAAAACCAACCAAATTTCTGCATTTCCCCTGTTCTTCACACCCACTTCACACACCTCCTCTCGTTCAGCCACTCAACACACATCACTCACCCCATTCCTCTACCTCACGGACAGCGACAGGCAATAACCAACAACAACCCAACCAACAGCAACTATAGCTGCAGCAGCAGCGACAACATCAGCAATAGCAACAACAATAGTAGCAGCAAACTACGTTGCTTTGCTCCTTTCCCTTTGTTCTTCCTCTGCTCAGCCCGTCTTGGTTCTTCTTCTTCAATGTAGTAGCGGTAACATTAATAGCAACAGCAGCAACAACAACCTCAGCAGCATTGCTCTTTTTTAACTCTTCATGCCTTCGTCTTCCTTCATCCAAATAATACAGAGCACCATCAGCAGCTTCGATTTTTCCTTCTTCTTCAGTTTCCTTCTTCTTTGCATGGAACTGAAGAACACAACTCCCTGGTTCTTCGTTCCTCTTCTTTACGAACCGCCAGCTCGTCTTCCCCTTCCTCTGTTTTCTTTTCTCTCACGCCAGCTACAATTAATCACAGTTCCATGTTCTTATTTGCCCATCACAGCAACGACACACTAACTCGTAGCCTCTATTTTTTTCTTTCGGCCAAACCAGAACCAGAGCATTCTGGTTCTCTCTTTGATGTTCCAGCTTCTTCCTTCCAGTTTCTTCTTCTTCTTTCTACCATTTTGGCTCTCCTCTTTTTTTTTTCTTTTTTTTTCAATTAACCATTTTAATTTGATTTTATTTGAAGTTTATACCTATATTATTTGTTTAATCATTGTCATAGCTTATAAGTTTATATTTGTTATTAATTTAAACTTATTATGACTTTATAAGATTATTTGATATATATATATATATATATATATATACTACTCACTTATAAGTTTATATGTACTTTTCCATTTTATTCTTGTAATCCACTCATTTCATTGCCATAAAATTATATGTATCAGTATTTTTTTTCTAGTTAATCCAACTAATATCGATTGTCAATTTCTTATTTTATTTCATTTTATACCTACTCATAATGTGGCATGATCACGAAGTTACGGGATGTTACAGGTTTGGGGATAAACTCATAACAGTTATTCTATGTACTTTACCTTTTTATGGCTATGATGTAATCTTGGGGATGGATTGGTTAGACCAGTACCAAGCCTAGATAGATTGTCCTAAGAGACGAGTGACCATAACCCTACCTTCTGGGAAAACCTATAAAATCAACGGGGATGTGCGGAGATTACCAAGAAGTTAGACCATAGCCATGTTGAACTGCTTAAGGCAGAAGAATGAGTTTGAGGAACTCTTTGCGAAAGAACCTGTTGAAATAAAGAGAATCCAAGACCTAGCATTGGTTAATGAGTATGAGGATGTGTTCCCAGATGACTTACCTGGACTACACCTGCTAGAGAATTAGAGTTCAAGATTGAACTTCACCCTAGAACCAACCCTATACCCATACCTCCTTATAGAATGGTTCAAGTGGAATTCATCGAGTTGAAGTCTCAACTAGACGAGCTTAGGGAGAAAGGCTTCATCAGCCCAAGTAAGTCACCCTAGGGAACTTCGATATTATTTGTAAACAAGAAGGACAATTCTATAAGACTCTGTGTCGATTATTAGAAGTCGAACCAAGCTGCAGTGAATAATAAGTATCCTTTACCAAGGATTGATGACCTATTTGATCAATTGAGAGGAACCACTCATTTCTCAAAAGATTGATCTTAGGTTGGGATATCACCAGTTGAGAATCAGAGAGTCTGATACACACAAGAGTACCTTCAAAACAAGATATGAACATATTGAGTTCACCGTGATGCCCTTTGGTTTGACCAATGCCCCAACAGCATTCATGGACTTGATAAACTGAGCGTTTAGGTAGTAATTTGATTATTTGTTGTGGTATTTGTAGATGATATCTTAATATACTCCAAGTCAGAGGCAGAACACTTAAAACACTTGGGGATGGTATTGGAGACCCTTAGAAGGCATCAATTATATATCAAGTTTAGCAAGTGTGAGTTTTGGATGAATATTGTCAAGTTCTTTGGTCGCATAGTGTCAGTAGAATGTATCTCTGAAGACCCATAGAAGGTGGAAGTTGTCATGGATTGGAAGCACCCAAAAACAGTTACAAAGATCAGAAGTTTCTTATGCATACCAGGATACTACAAAAGGTTCATTCAAGATTTCTCTAAACTTGCAAAACCTATGATCACGCTAACCAAGAAGGGAGTTAAGTTTGACTGAGATGAAAACTATGAATAATCATTCCAAAAATTGAAGAAGAAATTGACTGCGACCCCTATCTTAGTCACTCCGACCTATGGTGTTACCTATACCCTCTTTACTGATGCATCACCAAGTGGGCTAGACGTAGTTTTGATGCAAGAAAGACAAGTAGTCGCTTAGGCTTCACGATAGCTGAAGGTCCATGAGTAGAATTACCCTACTTATGACCTAGAGTTAGTAACCATTATATTTGCCCTAAAGATTTGGAGACACTACCTCTATAGTGAGAAATTTGATTTGTTTTTAGATCAGAAGAGCTTGAAGTACATCTACACCCAAAAAGAGTTGAATTTTAGGCAACGAAGATGGATGGAATTCCTTAAGGACTACAATTTCCAATTACCCTACCATCCAGGGAAAGCCAATGTAGTGGTCGATGCCTTGAATAGAAAGTTCAACAAACAGGAGGAAGAAAAGGGTCAAATGTACTAGTTGATTGAGAACTTTACGTTGGGTGTGACTTTATATGATAAACAAACCTATCTCTATAGGATGTCTTGCCAACCAGGTCTTCCGCAACAGATCACGGAGGAGTAGAGGCAAGACAAGTGGTTCACTAACTTGATAGAAAGAGTTGCACATGGTAAGCATACTGATTTCATGATATATGTTGAAAATACCCTAAGGCTTGGGGAAAAGATCTATGTACCTAAAAATAGATAGAGTAAGCATACCATATTGGATGAGGCTCATCAGATCGAGTCTATAATGCATCCAGGTGGAAACAAGATGTACCTGAACCTTAGAAAGACTTATTGGTGGAGAAGAATGAAGAGGGAGGTGGCTAAGCATGTCTCTAAGTGCTTAATTTGTTAGCAAGTAAAAGTAGAACATTAGAAACCCTCAGGAATGTTAAAACTACTCCCAATCCATGAATGGAACTGGGATAACATTGCCATTGATTTCATCAGTGATTTGCCCAAGAACCAGAAAGGAGAAGACACTGTTTGGGTAATGGTGGATCATTTCACTAAAGTAGCTCATTTCTTGCCAATCAAATCCATATACCAAGTTAGTAAGTTGGGAGAACTGTATGTGAAGGAAATAGTAAGGTTGCATGGTATACCCAAGATGATTGTATCTGATAGAGACTCTCACTTCGCCTCTGTAACATCTCAGAAATTTTATAGAAATTTAAATTTTTACTTAGAATATTACACAGAATTGATGAATGAGAAATTTGGCATGTCCTAGTTATCCAAGTAAGGATCAAAAAT
>JAJIYU010015064.1:0-12901 GCA_030144865.1 Tinospora cordifolia
AAAGAAAGAAGAAGCTATTGTCAAATCATAATGGTCGTACAAACATAAACCCTAACTCAATTGGTCGCTAGCTCACTAATCATTGCAAGCGCTAGTAATTTTGATCTTCTCTATTGACTGTAACAAATAACTCTCGTTTCTCTTTCTTCTTTCAACACCTCTTCTTTTTTTAGACTCTCAACTTATTATTCTCTTCTCTCTCTTCTCTCTACCATCTCTATTTCAAGTTACGACTCTTTTTCTTTTTCCTAGACGACCACTCACCAAGTACACACGTCTGGCCTTTAATCTTATCTCGTCCACCCATCCCCCCATACAAGCATTCACGCACTTACAAAACGTTATCCAATCCACTTAACTAATTTGACATGGCATATTACATTGAGAGAGAATAACTATTAATCCAAAATGATGCTAAAGTTTGTGATTCTTCCCAAATCACATTCAAAGAGTAAGAGGTGAGAAAATATCCTCAAATAAACATGTGCTTCTCTCCTTCCACACACACCCCCACACCCCAAATCATCGCTATACATACATAAACAAGTTCAAAACTAACCAAAATTAGACTATCATGAGCTTTACATCTTCAAATTCATAAATTTTACACAAGATGAGGCTTTTGGATTCTTATTTACAAGAGTTACTAATTTTTACCCAAATGCAATATCTATTACAAAAAAGTTCACCTTATAAAGGATTTTCATGAGCAGCTTATACATATAAATTTTTAATATCTAACCAAAAAGAGATTTTCATCTACTACAAAAACTCATAATCTTTGCCAACAATGGATCTTTTGTGAGCTTATATACATAATTTCTTGAGTTTTGCTTTAATGAGGATTGTGAGAACTCATGCCAAAAGCTTAATAATTCACATGCCAAGTGAGACTTTTGTGAGCGTAAATTAATACATTAATAATTCAACACTTGATATCACTTTCTTTGGTATATACAAACAAATCCCTATTTTCATCAAAACCAAAATTTAATGAGCCATAGACATACCAAAAAAAATTAAAATAATAATAAATCAAATTTTTTTTACATTGAACCTTGAATAGTACCTTCAGGTACTACTATATAAGAATTCAAAATTTCGACCAGGATTTTCACAAGCTTCACATAAATTTTCAATATCATCCAAAAATGACATTTTTGTAAACTTATATATGCAAATTCCTAGTTTCAACTTAAATGGGAATATCATTTGCTTGTATAAACAAATTGTTTATTTACACCCCAAGTAAGGTGCATGTTTGTTTGCATTTAGAAATTTCCAATTTTCACCATAAAGAGGACATTCATGCGGTACCATATATAAATTCATAATTTAATCCAACAAAGAACTTTTGTGAGCTTATAAATACATATTCTTAATTTTTGCTCTATAAATTATTTTTAGGAGCTCATAAAACGAATTCCATGAGATTAATAAGCAGTTTATAAATTCAAACCTATAACTTCCGCATAAAAAAATGGAGCAACATCAACTCTTGTGTGAAAACCTAACTTCTTCTCACTTTCAAATAATATCATTTAATAATTTTAAAATAAATTTTTATTTGGCTTTTGTCTTTTCTTTCATTAAGACTATTTTATTTTCAATTTTAATGTATCAATTATATAATTACGATATTTTTTTTCTTTGTTTTGATCTTGCTAGTTTATATACAGTCTCACTTACCACATTTTAGTTTCTTATTCAAACCTTATGACTTTTACTTTGAACTTCAATCAAAACTTGATTTTTTTTAATTAAAAATGAATAAAAGAACAAGTCTTAACCCACTAACCTATTCAAAAGTGCTTCGATGTAAGCTTCTTCGATTTTTTTTTTTTTTTTTTTTTGAAGTAACAGCTATTATGATAGAAATGCTAAGAAAGAAGTCACCTCTCAAACTCATCTGATTTGGAAATTCCATGGCCAACCTTCTGCACATCCTCCATGTCTAAATGATTTAAATCGACGGAATTCTCAAAATGATCTTCTACTTTATTGGTTTCTTTTGATTCTTCAACATATGGATGCAAGATTTCCTTGCTCTCAGATTTACTTTCATGACTAATTGCCCCAATCAAACTAGAATGGATACCCTGCAAACAAGAAAAAATGAAAACATATCAAATTATAATCAAAATTAAATGAAAAAAAAAATCCTGGGGTTTTCCAACCTTTTCAAATTAAAGAGAGTGCAAGTCCATAGGTTCACTAGAGCATTATAAAAAGCAACAGTTGAGGAACTTGAACATTATGATATAGTGACACTCATTTTTGTACAGAAGGTTTTGGATGGGTTGTTTTCATGGACAATGAAATCCCTAACAAGACCCTACACTTCCTATTTTCCATATTCTTTCATTATGTCCCAAACGCAGCAGTCATGAGGGCATTTAACATTGGGAAATGATGGAAGGAACTCGGGTGATAAACTCAGCTGGTCGACTCCTTCGTCTAAATTCATTGGATTGTTCTAGAGTCATGTATTGGATGACCCAAGGATGATACAAGAGGCTTATATCAATGATAGTCCCTCTATCATTCCCCTTCAACATATGGATTGGTGCATTCATCCTGCAGGGATAAGTCCTAGTCCTCCCTCAAAGATCTAATAGGTCATTTTTTACAAGATGATACAATTCTAGTAGTTAGTCAAACAACCAACTACATTACCCAAACCATCCTCTTGAAAAGATATCAAGCTTGTGCCTAACCAATTAATCTGTGGTGGTGCCTAACCAATTAATCTGAGGCGGTGGATTCCAAAGCCACCCCTTGAGCAACAATAACTAGATCACGTTGAACGGCTTATTTCAAAAGCAATCATGCAATTCCCTGAATGTAAGCCAAACCAAAGATAGAGCGCTAACTCTTCATTTTTAAGTATCATAGACAAACACTTGCGAAAGATGCCATGTCATCAAGACAAACTAGACCTACTATTGTGGTGGTTGAAGCCCTACTAGACAAATGCTTTCCATTAAGAGTTGTACACCATTCATTCGTTTCAACACATTATCAATAGCAACTTCATCTATCATGCTACTGGTGACAATTGCGTGAGAGTCATTCTTGAGTTCATGTATTTGTTTATAATGAGTCAATAATGCGGTTGTCCCAAAGGTTGATATGTTATCCATTTTAAACAAAGGTAGGTTAATATATCATCCATTTAAACAAAAGTAGAGATTTTTCTTTGCTTACATCCTTTTCAACGTGATTCACACAGCTTTTGCTTGTAGAAAGCACTTTGGATTGGTATTCTATTTCTTGCAAGATTTTCTTGACAACATAGTAAGAGCCACCCACTTGCTTCTGAGCAGCAGAAGGTGTAGGGTACCTTCCCCCATTTGAAGCCTTGTAACTGCAGATAAAACGGCAAATTTTTCAAAAGATTTCACCAAAAAGCAGAACTTCCAAAAATAAAACGTTTTGAGACCAGATAAAAACAAATGTTGGAAGTTCAAAGTGCTCACAATTTTTGAACCTGAAAATTGAGAAATAATTCAAGGTAGTCCAATTCAACATGGAGAGTCTTTGTAGAAGTTTGGACATTATATGTATAAGATTCTAACTAAAGCAGTAAACATCCATTTTTCTTTTATAGATCATGTACATAATTACATCCTTAAAACTCATTAGGTCTTGAACAATAATAATTTAAAGTGAGATTTACAATCTTATGCATATTACATGAGAGAGAGAGAGAGAGAGAGAGAGACAAAGAGAGGAAAAAAAAGGAAAAAAAAGTTAACTGTAATGGTCAAGTATTCAAATGTTCTAATGCAATGTAAATGACTATCAAAACATTTAAATCAGTATTATGTTCAGTTTCTTTTCAAAATAATAATAATAAAAAAAAGTTTAGATCAGTAATGACACAATGCGTTCAAAGGAATATCATTTTTTTTAAATTATGAGCAGCTTCTATGATCAGCTTTAAGTTCTCCCAGCGAGACAATGAAATGCTTGACCACCATGAATATACTTGAATCTTTCCTTTTTCTAGCAAAAGGTGAGATCAACATGAGCTCAAGAGTAAGTATTCTTTCTAATTTCACACCAAATATCCACAACGCCCAATAAAGAAACGAAACAACATATGGACCTAGATTTGCAAAAGTTTATCTAATTAGGATTTTCACGGACTCATATAAACTTTAAAAGAGTTTAACATTTTGGATGTATTTAATATGAACTTTTATTTAATATGAACTTTTATAAACTTTACAAAAATTATAGTATATTAAATATATACTTTGAAAAAGTCTATAAAATGTATGAGGTATTCAATATAAACTTTTAAGAAGTCTATAAAAATGTAGAGGAATTCAAAGAATTTTACTAACTATATACAAGTTCAAATATATACAATTTTCAATAACTTTAGAGGAGTTCGTTGTAGCCTCGACTTTTGTTAGTAATTAAAAAAGAAAACTTTACAAAGTCTCCGCCACTCAACCCAAAGACATTTTTAGACTTCTAATTCTTAGCTTATGGCGCACCAAAAAGAAAATTAAGGCTTCTCATTTCTTTCAAAGAGCTACAATGTTACTATTAATTTTCTTTCTCAACCCCTCAAATCAAAATTAGCTTTTGGTTTATTTTTGTTAGAAGAAACAAAATATTTCATTACAAATAGAAAATTGCTGTTATTTTAATTACACGGATATAGAATAATCTTATTTTTTACTTATCTTGAATCATCTAATCTATCACCTAGTTTTATTACAATTTTCTCTTTGCAATAATTATTTTTAATATTTTATGAAATATTCATTTCAATATTTTTCATCGCAAAAATAAAATAATTTTATTTTTAATAAAGATTAACTTCATTATTTTAATAAAAATACTTTATGGTTCAAAATTTATTTCATACTAAGCTTGTATTTACAGCAATAATTTGTATATTTTTATGAAATATTTGTATTATTATCTCTTAAAAAAATTATCATTATTTTTCATCAAACTAATTTTATTATTTTAATAAAAACTAATTTTAATACCGTTCACTTCGATAAAGTTTGTTATTTTGAGAAAACAACTTTATTGTTTAAAAATTATTCATTATTTTAAGTCTCTACAAAAATTAATAGTTTTTACATTTTAATGAAATAGTTAAAATCATTACTATTACTTCAATAAAAAAAATTATAATTTAGGATTTTTTATTTCTAAGTTGATATTAATATAATATTTTATATTTTATAAAATACATTGATTATTTCTTAAAAAATATTTTTTTTCATTTTAGTAAAAATCAAAGTTACTACTTTTTTTATAAATTAAGTTAGTTTATTACTTTAATAAAAAAAATACTTTACAGTTACGAGATTGCTTTTAAATATTTTCAATAGTAAATTTAATATCACTTGTATTACTATTTTAATAGAATAAACTTTATTACATTTACCAAAATTAATTTTTCACCATAATGATTTTGCCATTTCCTAAGATTCCATCAATATACTTCTAACACAACAATATGATGTGCCCAAGAAAGTTTGCAAGATTCTCATGCATAACCAAATACATAATATAACATTCTCATCTTATAACTCCATTAGTCAATTTTTCAAGAATTTAACTCTCATTTTCATTTAAAGATTCTTGCATACAAAATGCAACCTTAGGAAGATTGTGGATAATAATGTTCATAAAAGTCTTAGAAATCAGTTGACGTTTATGAGAGTCCTTTTATATTAGTGTACAGTTTATTCTATAAAGTTGATAGAAGTCCTTCAAAAAAAAAAAAAGTATGTAGAACTATAAAAACAAATGGTATCCTCCTATAGTTCTTCAATTCATAAAAGCATATATATTTCATAAAAATCAGTCCAAAAAAGTCAGATTAAACTCCACTGAAATCCTAATAAAATACACTCCCCTTAAAGGAGCATGGAAGTCCAATTTATCCACCTATCATAGTTTTGGTCATCCAAGTTATTTCGGTTCAAGGATTATTCATCAAATGTTCAATTCATAAAACAGAATAGTGCCACATATTAACCTATTGTTATGATTATGGAATGAATGAATTGGAACATATACCATGCACACACACCCAAGACACAAATTCAGTAATTCAGCTCACTTTAAAATGACAAGGAAAACAAACCTTTCAATGAAGGCTTTGATCAGAGCACGTCGCTCTTCTATTGATGTTTTCTTTTGGCCCTTCTGAGTTTTTGATGATTGGGAAGGAACTGATGCCGCAAAAGATCTCCCCCGCCACCAAATATTTGATTTCCTCGTAGCATTGGGAATTTCATTGAATACTGTCAAAATATCAATCTCAAATGATGATGCATATCCTCCATTCCATCATTGAAAATTTTTTAAAAAAAATCAAAAGAAAAAAGTATATTAAACAGATAAAAACACATAAAAAACGAGGAATGTGAATCGAAAGGAGGGGACGCTTTAAAAAAGTAGTACAAGACCACTAAGACATCCGAAATCCAAACCTTATGGCATTTTATGTATTAGGCAGTATTAGCAGAATTAAACAAAACAGAAAACCCGAAGTTGGATGTCATACAGGTTTAATAGCTCCCAGCAAGTATTTCACTCATTCTACAAGAGATACTTGCTAAAATGTTCAATCACAAATAGTAATTGCTAAGACCATAACATCACCAGAGGAACATTAATATGCATCCGCAAAGGTGGAATTGGGAATACTTTGGATGGCCTGTTAGGAAAGTAAATCATTTTTACCCTAAGACTGGTCATTTGAGCCTTTAGTAAAACCTATGTGCTACAAAAATAAGAACATGGTGATGGATCGTCACCAGAGAGAGAGAGAGAGAGAGAGAGAGAGGGAGAGAGAGAGAGAGAGAGAGTATAACCTGTTTTAGAAGAAGAAGGAAGTGTTTGAGAGTGAAAGGCGAATCGTCTTGCAGCTTGCATCACGCGAATATAAAACCCATCGATCATTCGAGTCGTCAACCACAAAGATCAAGCACTATTCAACAAACTTCGTACAAGTTCTCTTCATTTGTCACTCCGGAACCAGATTCCCCCCACTTCCCTTCACTCCACTCTAAAACCCAGCAAGCTATTTAGGGTTTTAGTAATGTTAAACTTTATGAGCGCCCCCAAACAGTAGTAAACTTTTAGAGGTGGGTGCGAGTGCATGGCTTGGGGTTCAGTTTAAGACATACCGACTTGAACCGCTGCTTTTGAGCCACTTTTACGGTGGGCTAGCTTCATTTCCTTCATTGAATGTTGAATCCTTATTTTGGCCTTCCACGGAGTGAAGTGGAAGAAAAATCATACGTATATATATATATATATATTATTAATACATGTGGTCAAAAGATGCGTACATTAAATAAGAGGCTCGCCCTTTACAAACAGACCACAATGGTGAATATAAGAACGAGACACCTCTGAGTGAATGAAAGTAAAATAAATTAACTATCATCATCATCTTACTTTTTTTTCTTATTAAAAGGAAAGAAAAACTTATTTGTAAGAAAAAGAATTAAACTTTAACATGATATGAAAAGGTTCCGATACACACATTTCGAGTTAGCCAATGCTTGCAAAACACATTAAATTAACATATATCATATCAAAAAACAAATACAACTTTTAAGTGTTCAACATGTTTATACGTCAATTGGGTGCATATATATTTAATATTTTTTTTAGTCTTTGACCGCAATATTCCTGAGAATTCTTTTCAACTAGTGTGACAAATAAGGGTTAAATTTAATCATAACTTATTATTATCAAACTCACGCTGTATTAAACCGACTACACATACAACGGATCCAAATATTAATGAGCAGATTCAAGCCACAGTCCTACTGGGAGTGCGTTGCCTTGGGTAACATAATATTTGCCACTTCCGTGCTCTACAGACTACTGCCACTTGGTTTAAAAAGTGGCTGGCTGGGGAATACTTTAGTTTGTTTTATGAAATGAATCAACAAATGAGTGGTTATTACACAGCTTTCATGGTTACTATTTCAAGAAAAGAAAGCCCGTACTTTCTCATCTCATCTATTATAAAATTTGGCGACCCATGGTGCAAGTTCAATATTTTCAGGTTGTCTTCTGTTGTTGGCATAGTAATCTGACCAGTAACAAGGGGATACTCTCTTACTAAATTCTCCATTACGACAGATGATGCAGAATGGCAACCAATTTTCACCGCCATTCATTCTTCTCTTCCTCTCCCGTGGATATGCCAATGGTGCTTGTACGTACCTGTTTCGCCAAACAACACAAATTGCTATTTATAGTATCCTGACCCTTCAATTATATGAACAACAAAAATGTTTCCCCTTGATTTCCAAAGAAATAGTCTATTTAAGAACTTATTATATCATTCATGCCATCCACGTTTTAGGCTGCAAAAATTCAAAATTATGCACACTAGTAGTAGAGGCAAAGCAATTAATAAGCTGAATGAAAGTGAAAGAAATTTACCTGATACCATCAAGCACTGCATCCCAGCAGAAATGAGTGTGACCAAATGCATGGCATGCAGAAGAGCTCCCATTTGACCCATGTATAGACCTGACACGCAACTCCAGGAAATCTGAACCAATGATCTTTGGGAGGTTTGGATAGAATAGCATTCTCTTCTCTGGACACAGCTCCTGCCTACATCAACATCAACTACCACACTCATCAATCAAACTAGAAGAAGTAACCACACATGCATACTCTAGTCCATTAGAATGACAGGAGGGAAAAAGAAAAGCTAGGATCCCATTTGCACTTGGCAAGAGATAAAACAGAGAGATCAGTCTAAGAAAGAAACTCTCTTTTCTTTTTAGCACTTGTTTTATATGTTTGTGCTTAGGCAATTTTCTTTACAAACATCCATGAACCACTGAAAAAATAATGTTAGACAATAAATAGCATAGTTTTGACCATTTCAAGGAGATCCAATGTAGATCAATCGATTCTAAAGATTCCCAGTAATCCCATCTACTCAAAGAATATCTAGAAAAAGATAAAACATCAATTGTAATTACTCTGATCATCTAATTCAATTGAAACTATTATCAGTTAATCTCTAAATTGACCAGTAAGACCCAGTCAAATGGGATCCTTGTTGCACTTGTTATTAATTGATTGTTATTACATCTTCCAAATAAAAATTCCTCATCAACCAGACTTGTAGCTTAACTTTCCACCTGAAGTAAGATCAAGCATGCATTATTTCCTCACGCGAAGAATTACTAGTCACAAGTTCTGCAGTAAGATTTTTTTCAACTTTCAAATATTCCATAAAAGCAATAGTAAGTCTTTGGAGACAAATTCTGCAAGTGGAAAACTAACCTTGGAAGAAAGTGAGAGAAAGTAATTATTTGGCTGCAAATCCTTTGAATTTCCTTTATCTGACCAAGATACTTGTCATTCATAGCATCAAAGTACAGAGAAAGAGATAAGCCTTTGTTTGAAAGTCTTCCAGGCCACCTGCATGCATGGAAGTCCTTGCATGCCTGCACATTATGAGATATTGGATATGAATAGAGAAGGGCAAAGCAAGGGAAAAACTCCCAAACCCCAAACTTGTATAATTCATTATTTACCTTTGTAGATTAACAGCAGCAACTTATAAAGAGTAGAACTAGAAAAAAAAAAAAAAATATGCAAATGTATAGCATAATACATTACTTAGAAAATGTAAATTGAAAGATAATAAAGATGCATGAACCACTTCTAATAAATGAGCAAGAATATGAAAGAAAGTTGAGGCATAGAAGGACACTTTCGAGCTTCTTCAGTCTAATGGAAAAAAATGGCAAAAGAATTTGAACTGAGCAAGAAAGAAAATACCAGAGGTATTTCCTCCAAAATGACTGTCAGTCTGAAGATATCTTAAAATAAATTAATGAAAGTCTTCTGGCTTCCATTGGTTCTCAGTGATAATTCTTAAAAGAAAATGTGATCTATCTATCTATTAGTTTAATCTCATAAAAATTCGAATAATTTTCTTTTCCTGGAGCATATTGAGCAAAGAAAATAAGATTTTATTCTGCTCAATGACATAAATAAATTAATTTTTTAGTTTTGAAGGAGCATCATCAAGACCTGCTGAAACTCTTTGACAGTTAATGGTTTGTGATATGGTGGAAACAGGAATATGATTTAAAATTTGATATTTTGTTGTTTCATAAATATAGCTCATTTCCTTGAATAAAAAAGTTAATATTGTTTATAAAATCCATGAACCAAATGCATTTATGGTGTTTTCAGATTATAAGCTGTTTCTGAATCATGAACCACAAAGGGCATTAAGCTTTTGAACTTTCTCGTGCACCAATAAGAACAGACCATTTTGACCTGTTGCAGACTGCAGTTTTGCTGATATCCTCCTTTCTTTGAAGAGAATGCATGTAATGCGGTAATTCATGAATGCTCTTTAGTCACCTCCCGAAAAAAAAAAAAAAAAAAAAAAAAAAAAAAGACCTGGAGAGGCATGATTTGTATGAAAAACCCAGAACCCTTGTAACAACCCATAAATATTAAAAACCAGCCATTTAAAGGTGAGGAACCATATTCCTATGTCATTAAGCACCTCAAACCTCTTCACATGCATTAAGATTTATTTGTGACTATACCAAAAGCATTGCCGTTATACAAATAGCACATGCAATATGGAATTTCACACAATACAGCCAGACACACAAAATCACAATACTTAAAAAAGGAAAATATACCCACACAAATAGGCTCAAATAAAACCATCTGTAGTTTGTTCACATATAAAACATGTAATCATGACCGGACAAGCAGCACATGAAGAATAATTTGATGCTCATATCATTTCAATTAATAATTTAAGACCATAGAAAATCGTCTCAAGTTTTTTTTTTTTTTAAGAAAAAAAGCAATCACCATTTCTAAAGAAGGCATTCGAATATTTGTTATGTCCTTCTCTTTGTCGAAACTCTGCATAAAAGAAAATTTCATTGATAAATATGATTCCCAAGCAATTGAATAAGCCAAAACATAACCGGATGATTTCACTAATAATATAATAAACGTGAAACAAATAAACCTCGTGATACCAAGAGAACAATGGAACAATTCCCAAGCCATCAATGACCTCTGGACTTGTTTTCACACCAAGCGTTCCACATGCAGCAAGCAATGCACTTAGCTTTTCAATTGAATTTAGCTGAAGGAGTAGAAAATCAGGGTCAAACTCAAAAACATGAGTCTAGCCAAGGGGCAGGATGAGGAAAATCATGTTAGGAAATGGGCTTATTGCATTTAAACAGCATATTGTGAACATTGTTATCATGCCATCACATACGATAGCAAGGGAAGATTATGTAGTGAGTATTAACGATATCGGTGAGTAATTGATAACTGATGTGTAGAAATACTAATTGCCATTGCTGCTGGTCTCAAGACGCAGAATTAAATACAAAGTAACAACTTGCAAGCCATTATCCAAGATAGACTTGAAAAATGATGAAGATATGGACTCTTACCCGATAGTTGATGCCAAGCATTATCTTGGTTTTTTTCTTTCTTTCTTTCTTTTCTTTTTTTTTTCTTTTCCATTTTTTTTTTTTTTTTTTGAGCAGAAACAATACAGGAAAGTAGTTGAGACCTATATGAATTACCAGAAGTGCTCTAAACCATCAAAATACAAATACAATAATTGATTGCAGGACAATCAATCCCTAAAACAATGAGAAATAGACAAGTTATTACCGTGCATACATATACTATAGGAGGATTAAGCTCAAGATGAATTGTTTAGTCGGCAAACAAAATAGAGAAAGAGGATGATTAAGTTGTTGACATACGTAATCTTCTCCATGTCGTCGGCACCAGAGGTCATGGTTCCCAGGTACATAAAAGACATGTTTGAACTTATCCCTCAGTAGAGACATTGTCAACATGAAATTCTTATAAGTCTCTGCAACATCACCAGCAACAAGAAGAACATCCTTCTTGTATCCAAAGGTTGACAAGCTTTTGACCCAAGCCATGTTCTCAAAGTAATCTGTGTGCAAATCGGATACTAAGAACACTCGGAAGCATGCCTGTTCATGAACATCAGAATGCCGAGCTATCTGAGGCCTAAGAATGCAGCCCATCTTAAAGTGTCTTCTTTTGTAGTGTTTTGGGGATAATAACGGATTGTGTATGTAGAAGTTTGGACCATTAGAACGTCCACTTAAGGCAAGGATGGATGGTAGAAATCCCAACACCAGCATTTGGAGAGAGAGAAGCGAAAAGATAGTGATGTATAAGAGAAATTTACAAGTTATAGAGTGTTATATGAGCACAAAGATTGATTCGAAGATTAGCAGCAATTAAAGAGTAATAGCAGCTTGAAAGGCCAGATGTAAATCAAATCTAGTTAAACTATCAAGACAATAAGGAAGTCGAAGTTCAATTGTAGATCAAATTGATATGAAATTTAAAAAGAATAAAAGAAAAATAATTCGGAAAGTGAAGAATCGTAAGGGCCATTAGAATCGAGAAAATCCATTAAATAAACAGGCAAGAAGAATAAGGAAATTACAAGGCTGAAATCTTCAGAAAAGTTGAAAATTGTTAAAAACGAGAGAGAGAGAGAGAGAGAGAGAGAGAGAGAGAGAGAGAGAGAGAGAGAGCCTGTTCCATTTCGCTGCTCCGTCAGTCGTCCATCTGATTGTTTCGAAGATTTTCAGAGTTGAGATCTCCTCCCACTTCCCTTTAAGGCCTGAAACTGAAGCTGGAGTCTTAAACAGTGTAATCAACGACGTTACTACCACACATCATCCAGCAAACTGGCAGTGATTTTATCGCTTTCAAGTTGCGAAGGAATTAAGGTTGTCTTTCGGCTGGCCAGAAAATCAAAATTTTATTGAAAAAAATGAAAATTTTTTTAAGAAAATCTTATTTTCTTCTATTTGTTTGATAA
>JAJIYU010015065.1:0-12900 GCA_030144865.1 Tinospora cordifolia
TGGTTAGGGGGGGGGGGGGGGGGCGTGGGTGGGGGGGGTGGGGTGGGGGAGGGGGGGGGGTGGGGGGGGGGGGGGGGGGGGGGGGGGGGGGGGGGGTTTCTGTGCTTAATGTGCATTCGATGGTGTCTCATTGTGTCGAGCGCTTCTGAGAGACTCAAGTTTGAGCATTGCCAAGAACAAAACCCTACACTCAATCAGTGGTGGCTAAGGTTAGAACAATATCGTCACGGTCGGCCCGAGTTGTTACAAATGGTATCAAAGTCGCTCTGTGTGTACCAAAGGTGTGAATCTTGAAAACGAAATTGCTCCTAAGGGGGGTGGATTGTAATATCCCACATCAGTCCGACTCCAAGGGGATTCTTGGGCAAAATGTGCATTCAAAGATGTCTCATTGTGCTGACCGCTTTTGGAAGACTCAGGTTCGAGTCTTGCCAAGAACAAAACCCTATGCCGAGTCAGTAGTGGCTAAGGTAGGGACAATATCAGTACATAGTGGGCCTAGGTTGTTACAAATGATATCAGAGCCCTTTTTGTGTACCGGAGGTGTTAATCTCGAGGACGAGATTTCTCCCAAGGCAGGTGGATTATAATATCTCACATCAGTCCAACTCCAGGGAGATTCCTGGGCTAAATGTGCATTCGAGGGTGTTTCATTGTGTCGAACGCTTTTAGGAGACTCAGGTTTGAGTCTTATCAAGAACAAAACCCTATACCCAGTTAGTGATGGCTAAGGTAGGGACAATATCGGTACGTAATGGGTCAAAGTTGTTACATTCCTGCACCTCAGCTATGGCTACAGACCCAAGCCCAAACAACTCTCACACAGCACAGACTGCAGCCACAGCAGTAGACGCAGGTTCGCTTGTACGCAGCCGATAGCCAAACATATCTCACCCCAGTGGTGGAAGGTACATTTTTGTTATTTGGCATTGTTGTGCGGGTGTTATTTGATTCTAGTGTTACTAGATGTTTTATCTCTAAGGATATTGTGAATAAGTTACTGTAATAATTGAAATTTTAGTAACGTAATAATTGTAATACCAAAAATTTTAGTGACGTAATAATCGAAATTTGAGTTTAAAATACATATACGTATATATTTAAATATAAATACACACACACACACACACACACACACACACATATATATATATATTTGTTATTGGTATCCAATTAATTAGTTAATATGGAAGTATAAAAGAATATACATTGATTAATATTAGACATATAGAATTGTTGGGTAAATATAAGCTTCTCTATTTGAACAAAAAAATAATATTTTTAGTATGATATTAATATAAAAAAAGTATGTGTATAAAGTATTAATTAAATGTACTAATGAAAATAATATTTCATTTAGTATGATGGTAATATACATAGAGAAGTAATGTGTAAAGGAAAGGCATTCATAAATGAAATATCTCATTTGTTGAGATATTAAAGTGGGCATGTGTAGAAAGAAATAATCCTACATTGAAAAGATAGAGATACTATTTGGAAGAGGGCCCTATATAAACCCCCTACTCCACCCATTTCATTCATCCCATAGACAAGAGTTGAAAATTCTTCATGTTTTCTCTCTTTGCCTCCTTCTTGGCAACCTTAGTTCTAGTTCTTATTTGCTTGAGCTATTCTAAATAGTTCGCGAAGTAATAGCCACGAAGTGCTACAAATAATTTAGGAAGCGATCTCGAGGTGAGTTTCTTTCCTTTCTTTTAATTTATTATTTTGATTTAGATGATGCTTGTTTATTTGGTTAGCTTGATTTTCTTGTGTTTTTATTCTCGTTCTTTGCATTTATATCATCCAATTATCATGACCAAGAAAGTATGCTCTATAGTTGCGTCTTGTACGATCTTCTACATCGGAAATCGAAAGTCGTTTTTCCTGTTCGAGAGAGTATGCTCTGTAGTTGCGTCTCGTACGATCTTCTACATCAGAAATCGAAAATCTATGTTTCTGTTGATTTATCATGTTATACTGTGGTATGTTCAATTTCTGTTGAAATATTTATCTACTATACTCTTGCACACAAAAATCAGATTAAATGAGATTTCAACCACGTACCGGTATGGGGGACTTTCTGTGTTCTATGTAGAATTGGAACTGGCTGTCAATACTGACAATAGCATGGAATGGGTTTCAAGAATGATCCTACTGGAAATGGGTTTGAGTTTCAGAATTGATCTCTCTCCCTGGATCTGGAGCACAGAGGGCATTCTCGTTCGGTCTAAATTACGACTGAATTAATATATTTGTTGAATCGAATTAATCTCTAAAAGTGTTTGATCTGCTTGCATTGTCTGGTTGGAATAATGAATTAAATAGATGAAATGATTCACTGGGCTTTTTAGCTCACCCCTTATTTTTCACAACAGGAAATTAATCAACTTGCGAGGAGATCTACCCATTGAAAGTTTTTATTTATTTCAATGTAGGGCACATCGACCCAAGTAAAATCATGTATTTTCAGCTTTGAATTTATTTTTCGCTGTAATGAATTATTATACTCAGAATTGTCGAATGAATAAATGAAGAATTTTATTTACCATGATATCATATTGTACATAGACTAATGTACGCATGAACCCTATTGCATTTGGGGTCTAAGAAGAAGAAAATGTAGCACGGACCCGTCTCCCAGGCATCCCAAGATTTTTTGATCAAAGAGAATTGAACCGTCAGATGACGAGGAAGATGAGACTTGAGAGGTAGGGTGTTACAGTTACAGTTGGTGACGAGCCCTTTGGCTAAGTCCTTGGAGGTGGTTACACCGATTGGCAATATTCTGAGTTCAAAGAAGTTATGTAGATACGAACTCACATCAAGAGATCGGTTGATTTCAGCGGATCTCTGCATACTGCATTTTGGCGCCTATGAAGTGATACTGGGGATGGACTGGTTGACTCAGTATCAGGCATAGATTGATTGCTAGAGACGAAGAGTTACCGTTTGGTTGCCATCTAGTAAGTTGATCAGGATTGATGGGAATGTATAGAGGTTGCCGAGGAGTCTTATTTTAGCTCTCTTGTACGCTCTCAAGCAGAAAGATGATTTCTGTAACACCCCAAAATTTTACAAATGTGTATGCGTCACGAAAATAATAATAATAATAATATGATTAAAGATTAATTTGGAAAAATAAAAACTAATGAAATATACGTTGATCTAAATGATTAGTGGATTAAAATTCTAGATTGTTAGAATAATAATAATAACATAAAATAAAATAATAATAATAATAATAATGAACGAGTTAATATCTTATTATATTTAAATCTATACATAGAATTATGGTTTGAAAAAATAATCAAAAATATTATGATGCTCACGAATCCGTCGACAAGAAAATTATGAAATAGAGTAATTAAGCAAAATAAAATGATAAAAACCATCTTTTGTAACAATAGAAATTGATATATGATTATTGGCCAATAAATTAAATAATAATAATAAAATAAAATACTAGTGGATGGAAATCGAAATATTAGTGGATTAAAATCTAAGACGTGTTTGAAAAAAAATGAAATTAAATATTGATTGATTGTTTTTTAAAATAAAATAAAATAAAATAAACTTATCACATAGTCTGTTTTTGTTAAAAAAAATATTGTGGAAATTTCTGGTGCGTTGAGCAAACCAGAATTTTCTGGATTTCGATTATGATTTTGGGCAGTGAAGACGTTATAAAATCTGGAATGAAGAAAAAGCAACGAAGAACGAGATCTAGGGCATCGATTTGTGCTGGTTTGGATGATCAAAACAGAGGAAGAAGAGGAACGAACCAGCTGTTGCTAGTTTTGAAGATGAGGAATGATGAGGGTTTTGTGATTTAGGGCATGCTCTGATTTTGGAACGACGCGCAGCAACTTGCTGTTGCTTTGTTAGGTGGACTACAATGAAAGACGAAGAAGAAGGAAGAAATGAAGCAAAGAACAAATGTGGGGTTTGATGTGTGTGTGTACGAGGATGTGAAGCACGAACGGAAAAACCAGAAAAATCTGGTTTAATGTTACTGGATGAATGAATGAAGATGGATCTTGATTTGGGCGTTCTTAGTTTTGGGGCAAAGAAGAACATTGATTTGTAGATTTGACGGTGGGGTTTCGATGCTAGACGAAAGAAGGAAGAAGAGGTGATTTGAATTTTTGGATTGGGCCTTTTTTTTAGATTTTAGAGATTGAAGGATTTTTGGTTTGGATTGAAATGAAGAACAAGAACGAAAAACTAGAAGTTTAGGGGTTTTGATTTGAGGGTTTTCATGCTTGGGTGAAGAACGAACAAGAAAAACAAATCTAGATTGTGGTTGAAGATGAATCCGTGAAAGCGATGAAGGAAATGAGAAAAAAAAATCTGGATTTTCAGCAGTTGAAGAATCACGAACAACAAGCATGAAAAAAAAAACACAAAAGCAAAATCTGGTTTGGTGCATTTTTTTATTGAAGAAGAAATTTGGTCGGTTGCTGCACAAAGAGGAACGAACCAGCAGTTATGTGTATGCTGTTGGTGCGCTCATGAGGTTGAAAAACGATTTTTGATCTTGCTAGTCCATAAAGAATGAAGTTTCAATAGTGGATTTGCGATGTGCGTTCGTCGTGGGACGTTGCTCGCATGAAGAAGACGACGAACGAATGCCTAAATTTGGACTCCTAATTAAAAGGTATAATACATTTGATTTTTAATTTTAAATTATAAATAGTATGAAAATTATCTTAGATGATTTTTATGCGAATAATGACATTTGAAAATTCGAACCACCGTAGTAAAATTTAGAAAATTAACGCCTTATTCAATATTTTATTAGAAATATTGTTTTTGATAATTCGTTGTGAAATAAAAGAAAATTATTAAAAATAAAAAATAAGAAAACAAACTTAAAAGAATAGAAACAAGGGAAAACTTTTCATTTTCTTAATAATTGGTTAGATTTTAATCTTGGTATAATATTCACAATATAAATACCCTTTATATAAGTTTTTGATTATAATGAGGTGATAAATATTATTTACAATACATAAATATAATGATGGTTATAAAAATCAAATAAATGTCCTACAGGTTACATGGAAATAATAAAGAATAAAGTGACCGACATAATTTAGGGGTTATAGAATATTAAATGGCAGTAGTGGTTATTCAAACATTTATAACAATAACAAACTTTTAATCATAATTATCACTTTTATTTTTAATTTATGACACTAACATTCTTTAACTTTTTGAATAAGGACAAAATGATAATTGTGTTTTAAAGTTTCACTTTTAGTCACTATTTAGTGTGTTTAAAGCATTGCCCTTTTTCATTTTTATGTTTTTTCCTCAATGAAGTTATAAGCTCAAATATATTTAGGAAGATTCTTTGCCAGTTGTAAATGATGATTAGGGCGTCAATAATCTGGTTAAACCCACATATTTTAATTTGGTTTCATTCAGTCTTTTTAAGTTTTGTTGAGAGGACTTTTTTTTAAAGAAAAAATTTCTAACTTGAACTAAATCGACCAAGGTTAATACTATGATTCATGTTAAATATGTGATCATGTGTCATGTGTTTTTACTACATAATTCTTAATTGTAAAAGTACTACCAACATGTTGGTCTTTTCCGACCTAATAGGGAAAATCATGAAAATTTACATCGACGACATACTCGTCAGAAGCCTACACCGACAAGATCATATCAAAGACCGCCTTCAATCAACTCAAAAAATATCGGATGAGGCTCAACCAAGCAAAATGTGCATTCGCGACAAAGCCTCTTCCTCAAAGAAAGATGTTTCCTCTGACTCGGCAAGAACCACTTTTTCTATTTTTCTCTTTTGGGTGGGTTCGGTCAAGAGGGACAAAAGAGAGATACTTTTTATCAGTCTAAAGCGGATACCGCTCCCCCCCTCCATGCTTCCACGATTCGCTTACCGAGGAATAGAGAGGGAGGACTCGGGCGAGCTTCAAATTATACATCTATATCATTCATATACACCATTAAGGTTTTGGAATCATTTAATTAGTATAATTTAGATGCATACACCATAATGAAAAACTTGAGATACTTGGAATCAATTATGCACATTTTACATATTTCTCTTTGTTTTTTTATTTTTTATTTTTTATTTTTTTTCTCAACTTAGCTTACTTTAATTTTAAATTATATATTTTCCCAATTTATAATAGGGAACCAATTAAACGTTATTCTATCTTTAACTTGTATTGTATCTAGGGATGTCAATTTATAACACGATAACTCGACACGAACACGACACGAAATTAACAGGTTTGGGTCGACACGAAAAACTCGAAAATGACACATTTAACACAATTATAGATAATTTAAGAGATAAATTATAAAAGTTATTTTAAAATTACTATAATTCATGAATTAACGTATTTATGAATCTATTGATAATATAATTCATTATTATTATTTTAAATATAATTTTTAAAATTTTAATTTTTTTTAAGTTTTTATATTTTTATTAATATTTTTAATAAAAAATATTTTAAAACTTGATTATAAAAAGTTAAATGGGTCATAATAGGTAAACAATTATAAACACGGTTAAACATGATCTATTTACGATACGACCCATTTATGATATAATGACATAAATTATCACTTTTAATTGTATCTACTTGTAATCTGAGCAAAGAGCTCCAACCACAACTGTCTTAGAAAATTGGAATGTGAAGGTTAGTGCGGACATGAGGCCAAGCACACGTCTTCATTAGGAATAAGAGATTTTGTAGTCATCCTTCGCCTGGTCTAGTCGTCACGACCACATTAAAGATGACTTCATCAGCAAAATAACTTTATAAACAATATTGTAGTCAAGAGATTTAGAATTAATGCTTATATCTTCACACCAAAATTATCAAATTCAAACAAAATATAACTACTGAAGGAGAATCAATCGTTACCTTACAAATTTACTTTCTTTTATTATAAGAAAAGTTACACCAATAGAATTTTATGAAAATAGACAATTATCTAAATGTGTATGGTCGAATTAAACAAAATAAAATTTATAAAATAAAATTTATTTATTTAATTCAAATAATAAAATATGATTATAACAGGTTTACAATCAGACACATTCTGTTAGTTTGCATACATTAGTTCTTTTTTTTTTAAGTTATTAAGGGTTTTCTGGGTTAGAATGGTTAACTTTAATGTACCCAAAATATTGCATTAATTTGCACTCTCGTTTCTCTTTTACCACTAACTGAACAATCAGTTTAGTATCAAATATAAATTGCAGACTAACGGCCAGTCAACTCGTCACCCATATGCTTCTTCCAGCACATCTTTTCACTTGTGCTCCATCAATTTAAGTTGCTCCCATCCTCAGATTTTTTACTTTTTTTTTTTTTATTGATTTGTTTTCTGAAGTGTCTGTCTTTGCCCCATTTGCTTTTTCCTTTTCTTTCTCTACATAAAATTATCAGTGTTCACCACCACAGATAAGCATTCTAGGTACAAACCGTACAATAAATATTCAGAATCTTTTCCAGTAGTCCAATTCCTCCAATCCTCAGCTCCTCCATCTCCTAATTTTTAACTCTTTATTTTCCAATCTCTCTACATTTTCCCCCTCCTTATCCAGGTGCCAAACTTTTCTCTTGATGTAAGTTTCATGCCATAAGAAATCTTGTGTTTGGTATGGATGATCTGGAGCTAAATCCCCTCTATCAATTGTTTTTTTTTAACCTTTTTTTTTGTTTAAACTTTTTTTTTTGTTTCACTAGTTTAATATAGACATTTATGAACTCTAGGGCCCCGTTTGACGCACAATATATGATAAGATTATTTTGGTGAGATGAGATAAGATGAGATAGGATGTGATATAAAAATTTTAAAAAATTATTTTAAAAAAAACTAAAAGTAAAAAAATTATTTATTTTTTTGGATAGAATAACTCAATCCCACAAAAAAATGATAGGATTAAGTTATCCCACCAACATGAGATAATTGATGTAAGCCCATATTAGTTTTTAACTTATCCTATGTAGCATCAAACATATAATAAAATACAAAATTATCTATCTCATCTTAATTTTCCTTACAAAACATGCCCTACACGACTATATGGCACGAGTCATACCTGACCCGACCCGTAGCTCCAGTTAAAGGTAGAGCTCATTCTAAAGGAAATTACAGAAAATACCACTTTTAAAAAATATTATCAAAAATATTTACTGATTTTTAAATATTTTCACTTATATCAGTTTTTTAAAAATATTTACAATATTTATCAGTTTCTCTGTTCACACTCTCCCGGTGCCCTAGCTCTGTCTCCCGTTCGCTCTAATGGTGTCAGAATTATCGATGCAGTTATCGCCAGCTCTCCTTCGTGCTCACCGCCAACTTGCTCAAATATCCTCCATACCAGGCCGACAAATGATCATCTCGTCTTCTTCCATGTGTTCCACTTGCGGTGATGCTCTGGTGTTCCACCGAACCGGTTTCGTCTTCTGCTAGTAAGCAACATCGCCACAAGCCGCAGAATGGCCTCGACTTCCTTCGGCAAGCAATACCGGCATGAATCCAATCCCAATCCCAATCCCAATCCTCTTATTTAGATCAGTTGCAGCGTTCTCAAATCTGTGCCCTAGCCGAAGAATGAAAGGAAAAGGGATGCCCTATTTTGGAATGATGAATAGCAAAGAAATCAGAGGATGATGATTTTGATTTGTTGGGTAGCCGTGTGGGGAATCACAAGCAGAGAGGGTGAGCTAAAACGATGGGGAAAGGAGAAGATGTTCTGCTTTGGTTGCTGCTAGACGGAGAAGAGAGGAAGACGACCGAGTTGAGCCAATTGAAAGGAAGAAGAAGAAGAAGGGTAGCTGCCTGTGGATCAAAATAGAGGAAGGAAGAGGCACGACGGTGAGTTTAGGGGTGTGCTATTGTTGTCGTGCTTAAACGAACCAGCGAAGAGGAACGAGCTGTAAATTTGGGCGATTTGGCCGAGCAAGAACAACACCGTTGTTGTGCGTGCTGGGCGAGGAAGAGGAAGATGAAGAACGACAAGATGAGGGGCTGACAGACGTGGTTGCAGCTGGGCGTGATTTGTGGTTCTTGCAATAGCAAATTGGTTATTGATTCACGAAAGAAGGATGAAATTGCTGGTGACTGGTGCGTATTGTTACAGTCCATCAGGAATGAAGACGGGCTGCTGCAAATTTTTCGTCTTGCTGGTTCGAAATGAAGAAGAGCATATTAGATCTAAAATTCTAAAAATCTGGATATGGGATTTGAATGTTGGGTTTGGTTGGGCGAGTTGAAGAAAAATATGATGATGGAAGAAGAAAACGAAGGATGTGATGGTTGTCCGCCCTTTGTTCTTCTAGTATGTTGTTCTTCTTTTTGCTGGTAAACGTATATATTATCTATGAATAATATACAGATAATATACTATATCTATATAATATACATATTATATACAAATAATATACTAATAATATACTAATAATATACAGATAATATATGAATATTAATTATATATATTATATACGAATAATATACGAAAATATATACATAATATACTATTATATACTAATAATATACAATTTTCTATTGTTCACAGCACTGGAGAAAACTGTTGTTGTTCACCGGAGTGGTGCTCGCCGGAATGTTGGCCAAAGTGGTGTTTGTCGGCTGAAATGGTGCTCGTTAGACTTTGTTGTTCGCGGCCGGAGTGGTGTTTGCCAGCCGAAATGATGCTCGTCGGACTTTGTTTTATCCGGCCGGAGTTGTGCTCGCCAGACTGTTGTTTGCAGGCCAGAGTAGTACTCGCCAGACTGTTATGATTTGCCAGTGGACTATAATATTTTTTTGATATTTTTGTAATTAATATTTGATATTATTGTAATATATTTTATAATACTCGATATTATAAAATATATTTTATAATATCGCAATATTTACTCTGAGTCCATCATGTTTACTAAGCGCAATATTTTTTTTTTAAAGAAATCCTAGAGAGAGAAGAGGTTTCTTCTCTTTCGACATCTCAAACATCACGATCTCCCACAATCACTCAAACCCTCATAGCGTCACCTCACGTTCACAGCTCACAGCCTCACCTAACACTCATAGCTCACAACCTCACTCTCATAGTCAATCAACGTCGCAATCCCTCACAGTGTCTCACGGCCTCAACTGAGGCTCATGGCCTAATAGTCACTCAAAACCTCACGACCTCACTTATTTAAACCCTCATGACCTCATTCAACTTCTTTTCTACTTTTCTAATCTCCATTTCTTCTCTCTAGCTCTCAAACCAGCAGCCCTCTCTCTTCTTATCCAAGAACAGCGACAATGAGGCAAAGACAACAGGCTCAAATCGATCAAGATTTAAGCCGCACTCTCTCTTCTTTCTTTTCTTAAAATTTCTTTTCTTTTTTAGATCTACAAAATCTTTGGTAAAAATAAGTCAATTCGTGTTGGTTGTGTTATTGCTTACTTCTTTTCTTTTCTTTTTCCAAAATTTTTCTGATTTTATTGCCACCATGATTTCATTTTTTTAAGACATTATTGCCAGTTTGTCATTGTGTTTTTTTATTTTAAAGATATTTTCGTTATTTATTTATTGTAGCATAGTAATCGTTTTAATTAGTTTTGAAATTTTGATTTAAGTGACAAGAATCTCTTAACATATATCCTTAGTTGAATTTACCTCTTGGACCTTGGATAGAAAATGATATAATCTCATGCACCAACAAGCGAGCCTATCGTAAATTATAACCTTAATATTAACTTTCCAGCCCCTAGAACTTTATAGTCCAGTTTTTTAAATGCTACCCAACCCTTACATTGTAGTTTGTTGAAAGGTCCCTTCGTAATTTACTCAAAAGTTGTATAATAAGGTTTGTAAATACTTCAACACAACTAAAGGTTTTACTATTGTAGAGTAGAATGGAGAAAGCGATGTGCAGAACCGTTTTTTGTTTGGAAAAGGGTTCATGGTTTGAGTTGAGTATGATATTATTTCAGAAGTTTCGATCTGTGTGATAAATATTGAAAGATGACTTCATTGTTGTGTTGTTGAAATGTATCTCTCCTCAATGTACCAAGTGAAGATATCTTTCCTATTAATGCCCACATTACTTGTTATTTTTGGTTCCAAGACAACACTTGTTTAAAACTTGATGTGCAGAAAGCTCTCTCCAACGTGTGGAACACTACTTCCAAATTGTGTGATTCTGTCACCACGAGAAGTATCAATGTCTAGTAGCTGAAGCAAGAGGTGAAATTAAACTCAGTTTTGAATGGACAGGTAAATTGTTTACTTCTTATTGTAAATGTGATATCTGAATTGTGAAAACTAAGAGGGCATTCTCAATGAATGACTTCATTTCTATTATATCCATAAAAAGAAAAAGAAACAAAGAAACAAAAAGAAAAATGCAAGTGGATGGAAAACAATCCTGCCTTTTAAAACTGGTTATAGTAGAAAACGTTTGCTCTAAAGTTCTTCCACTTATGATGTCAACTATAACTGCTACAGCAGTACATCTGATTATCCTAGAAGTTCTACTATGAATTTTGTTGCATGTAACTTTTCACTTGGTTGGATTCAGTCCAGAGAATGTTATGAGCTTGACATGAATTTTCATTTCAATAAGTTTTAATACCATTCAGCTTCTCATATAACCAACTTGCTTGCATGATAATTGTAGATGGATTATCTTGATGATTGGGCCCTACTTGAAAGAGAACACTTTACTTCTGTTTTTGGGGCTATTGAGGCTTTGGAAGCTTGCACTCTGCGCCTTCCAGTCACTGCAAGGGCAAGGGTATGTCTGTATTTTTTCATATGCTGAAAATGAGTTGGAAAGAAACAGTTTTTCCCTTATAGAATCCATATTGTTCACAGGCAAATGTCCATACATTGAAGAGTGTTATTTGTTCAGCTGTCGATATGATGCAGGCGATAGCTTTTGTCATGCATTCTCTGCTACCAAGGGTGAGATTACACTACTCATTTTCTGTCTCATTTCTTTGTAGCCATTGTCAAAGTACACAAATAATCTATTTACTGTACTGTACAATTTGCTTTAGGTGTTAAGAGCTAATACAGTGCTCGTTACTATTATTTTTACGCATTTTTTAATTAGTAATACATCTTTATAGCAAAACATATTTCACCAAAGGGGTAATAAGTATAAAATAAAATCCTAGTTAACAATGGAAATATTGGCATGTGAATCATTTAGCTACAAAAATTCACATGCTAATCATTTGTAGCATGAGAATCTTAATATTAGCATGTGAGTTTTGATTTTAGCAATGAACATATTTAATTTATGCTAAGCTTTTATGTGGTTGTTGGCTATGATTTGAGAGTGTGCATTGATTTCCGTTGATAGAGGGCTTAAAATATTGTACCTATGTTTATTTTGTGTATCTTATGAGGAAAGGGAGTGGTAGATAGAAAAATAACAACTTTTCAGTTTATAAGCACTGTAAATTTTGATGGAGTTTCTTTTAAGGAGGAAGAATGAATGGTCTAGATTCAGATACACATTCTTGAAGAATAGACCTACAACTCTCCTTGTATGCTCATCCAGTCCCCTTTTCCATACCTCTGGAGAACTCTAATGCTTACGCTTAATTTTTTTATCATATGTTTGTGTTTTTTAATCTTGTACTTGTGAAAATTTTTTCTTTTTCAATTTAATTTTCTCTTAAGAAATGCAGGGTAGAACCTCTCTTAGGCTAGAAGTGTGAACCCAAGGAAGTTTCTTTTGAGCTTTTCCAAAGAAGCTCCTTTGTAATACATCTTCTTTTCTTTTTTATATATACATATATAAAACCAAGTGAAGAAAGAAGCATGTTTTTCATCTAAACCTTCCTATATCACAAACACTTGCTTTTGTGATAGTGGTCTTGGCTTGTTGGCATGTT
>JAJIYU010015066.1:0-12874 GCA_030144865.1 Tinospora cordifolia
TGTTGTATATACTTAATTATTTTTCTTAGTTACACTTATAATTTATTGCATCTTTGCTTTATGTATCAAGTTAATTTATGTTGCATATTATTAATATATTATCCTAAGAATACATTTTTTCGTCTCTTTATTCGTATAAAAGTGTGCAAAGGAAATAAGTAACAAATAACTATTAAATTTAATTTTATACCATGAAAAATGCAAATCTATTAACATTTAAAAGATGACTCCCTTTTTAAAATACAATCCACGTGTCTATTGAGGATGTCTCAAATTTTTTAATTAGAGTAACGAAATATTAGATCAATTTTTTGGCATGTGTTATACATCATCAGTTAAACTATCAAAAGCATTCATCTCAGCATTCTCTGATTGTTAATATATACCAATTTTCATTGCAATTCTTGTTTTATATAATGCTGTCAGGTTTACCGTAGTACTTATCTACTGGAGAAGCAGAAGAATACAAAGGACTAAATCATGCACACTATTAGTAATTCATCTGTCAATTTCTACCATTTTCTTAATTCGGTACCTACCGTCGGTATGTAATGATTTCAAAATGGTAACTACTGCAAGTTGGTATGCAAATACTTGGAATGCGGAGACCAGAGGGTGGAGAAACAGTAGTCTTGGTACATGAGTTCTGGAACGAGCGTTGCTCCAAATTCAGCTAGAGAATAATTATTCTGCACTTCACCCGAATTCAAGTTCATTAACCAGCAATCCTTATCTTCCTTAATCGTCAGCATTGTCGGTTTAGCACCATCTAAACCTTGATGTTGTTTGGGTTTAGGTACACGATATCGTTGATCAATAATATTAATGTTGTTGCCGGGCGATTCTGCCGTAACGCTGACGTCTTCATCAACAGCGCCGGACGATGAGGATTTGCCAACTTCTTCAAAAGCTGCAGGTTGATGATCATCTTCATGTGGGATTTCAATCTTCTCCCAATTGTTCTTCTTGTTGTATATCCGGCAAAGGACCCAACCATCTAGCTGCAATCACTAATTAATTAGCTAATTAATTATCACTCGCTTTAATTGCTAAGCAAATAAAATAACTATCATCAATTGATTAAGGTGCAAATTTACATGGGATAGATCGATAGATCCAGTAATATTTTACAGATGATGGGGGGAAAATGGCGTATCTTGTGTTATGGACGTACCCTAAGGCTGCCCTTATCGTTGGAAGGGCGATTTGGCTCGGCCAGGCGATATTCGTGCATGATCCAATTAGTCTTGATGCCTAAAGGCGGTTTTCCTGAGTAGAAGACTAGGGCCTTCTTAATTCCAACGTGAGTGGCGCACCCCCTCGGTCTTACGGGTTTATCGGCACCCGTTGCTTTCCAGTACCCGTTCCCAGCCGCCCTGTTAGGCCTCAATCCATTAGGGTACTTTCTGTCCCGAGGACTGAAGAAATACCATTCTTTGGTGCCGAACAGCGCCATCGCTGCTCATCATGAAATAAGTAAATAATTAAGCAGCTGAATAGCAAATTAATTAGGAGGAGTATAGTGATAGTGAGCAGTTGAATGTGTAAAAGCAAAAAACATATAATATATTAGATACCGGGAAGTTGCCAAGGATCATATCGGTAGAGATCAACGTCGGGGATGATCGGGACTGGGAGACACTGGCGGCTGACCTTGCGACATAGATAATGAAGGACGAGCTCTTCGTCTGTTGGGTGGAAGCGGAAACCAGGAGGTAGATCAAGCTCAGCTTCTATGTTTCGTTGTGATGATCTACGAGTGCTAATTTCCATGACAAGTTTCCACGAATTAATCTCTCTTAAAAATTTCCTTTCCTTTTTTTTTTTTTGTTTTCTGATATACGGAATGTATATATTTATATTATTTAAAAAAGAAAAGAAAAGAGAGAGGAGGAGAGGATGATGCTGATGATGCAGCTGCAAAACTTGCAGTCAGATGGAATTGAAGAAGGTGATGTATGAAGAAAGAAAGGAAGAGAGAGTTAAAAGATATATTTGTTTAGTATTGGTTTAGGGCAAGTAACCGATCTTATATATTTATGTAGATATCTGTAAAAAGAAGACAAACAGAGCCTCATTCAGTTTGTCAAATATTCAGTCATGAAGAAAGGGCCCAAAAGTCCATTTAAAAGCACGCCGACGGCCAACGCGTCAATGATGAGTTGGGACTGAGTTAAACAAGACGATCCATGATAAGCCGTGACGATGGATGAACGTATGGCATTGATGCGCTTTCTAGCGATGTAGTGAGAAAGCGAGCCTCCATTATATTCGTCGTTCAAATTAAAAATATAATTTGTAAATTTGTAAATATTTTTTTATATCAATTTATTTGTTCAATGAAATTAAAAAATAATACTCCTATAAAACTTTTTTAGATGAAACATTATTTTAATACTCTTAAATATAAAAAATCTCATTTATTTCATCACCGTCCGAGAAATGAAAGATGTAATTAATTAATGAAAAACAGTAAGAAGATGTATTTAGATTAATTATTCTTCTATTACAATTGATTTTACTAAATAATGTTGTGGGCACATTATTCTCTGACATTTTTTTTCAAAGCTTGCATTATTTAAAAATGTATAGATCTTTAAGAACGCCATACAATTCAACTTTTCCCTGAATTTTTTTAATAGAGTTTAATGTAAATGTAAAAAAATAAAAAATAAAATTTGATTGCATATAAAATATCCTTTTTACGTAGGCTTGAGAAAATATTCTATCCTAAAAGCTATTTATAAACTTAAATAATTAATCTTCCTCGTTCGACTAAACAATTCGAAGAAATCTCAAGTATATATTTTACGTGGATGTTATTTTTTTTCTTTTTTCTTTTTTTTTTTTTCCTCGGAAACTGAGAAGAGATTCGATCCGCCCAAGAGGCAGAAAAACAGTCTGAGACGGGGAGATTCATTCATCTACTGCCTTTGACTGCGACATTCGGCCGCCACACCTCTGGCGGGGAACGCACTTCGCCCTTTACCCTCTTCATCATCGCCTTTCCTCGCCGCATTCCCTTCCTCTGTCACATCACCGTCAATTAACCATTCTACTATTTTAATTTATAACGCAAATACTTCCGTTTGGAGCCTTCGGCACTTGGTTTCCAACCCTTTGACGCTCTGTCTTTTTTTTTTTTTTAATATATTTTCTTTTTTAATTATGATTTATTTTTTATTATTTAAACTCTTTAAAGTTGTTAATTAATTATTATAATTTAAAATATTTGTTTATTTTAATTTATAGTATATTATTTACTATTTATTTATTAGTTAATGATTAAATACAATATTAAGTAAATATATCTGAAATATAATTTATGTATAAAATATGTATTTTATGAAAATAGTTAGAAAAAGAAAAAATAGATAAAAAGAATATTCTAAGAATTTTTTTTAAGCGGAAAATAGCGTAGATGGCCTCACTAATATTATTATATTAAATTTTTATTATTTTTATCTTAAAAGTTAAATGCTTCGTTAATTTATATATGTTGAATTAACCATAATGTGCTAACAATTATTAGGATTGATGTTTAACATAAATATAGTTCATAAGATCAATATATTGTAAAACTCTATAAAACTAAAATCAAAGTATTTAAAAAAAACATAACGCAAATTCGAGATAAAATTAAGTAGAAAGAATTGATTGCCCTTTTAAATATATACCTGAGGGATGCATTTTTATACACGTTATTAACAATATATAATAAAAATAATTTAAATATATATATATATATTAACTGCTTATGATTCATTTGTGATACCACACAATAACATGTATAAGTTGCTTCATCAATTCTATCTGACATATGAAGTCAATGATGGAAATCACATATATGAAGTAGCAAAGAGCTTAAACTGAGTATATGATATATTTTTGAAAATTGTTATTAGGCTTATTTTGTCAGGGCTATTTAACTTTAAGAAATTAAGCTTATTATGGTCAATTATATATGGTTTAAGAAAGTAAGCTAAAACTAATATCATTTATGTAAAAAAAAATTGCGAATTTTGAAGGGTTTTTTTTTAATTTTTGACAAGTGAGAATTATTTGAAGATTTGAAGACTCTCCTTATTTTAATACTAAACGAGAGTGTATAGATTTCTTTCCACTTTATATAACAAATATCTTATGTTTGAATAATAAAAAAAAATTGAGTGCTTCTTCATTAAAAACTTATTTTAATTCTTTAATTAATAAAATTTTATGATCTTATAAAGATAATTTGTAATGAGCAACCTTATAATTTTGGTTCTAATCAATAAGTTTGGTGAGAGGCAATTTTTTTTTTTACTTATTTTAGAACAAACTTTAGGTTTTTTCTTTTTGTCTGAGGTCCGCATCAATATGAAAAATAGCTTAGCTTGATTAATTATAGTCAAAGAAACATTTTCTTGAAAGTGACCCTCTTATTTATTTATTTATTTATTTTAAGCTTAGTGAAGTTAAAATGAGTATATCAAAAATTTCTGAGTACTTTTAACAGTCTGCATCTATTAAGCGTGTGTTCAATAGTTAATTCTCTCTTTTTTTTTTTTTTGGAGAAAATACTATTCTATTATTTGGTGCAGCACGCAAAAAAATTTGTAATAATGTCATTAGTTACTTATTCTTTAAAATTAGTTTTTAAAAAATTCTTAAAATTTTTTTTCTTGTTTCCTAGCTTAAAAAATATGATAAATAAACGGTAAGCCTTTTAAAAAATCTTTTACAACTTTTTATACCTTTTTTTTTTTTCTTTCAGCTAAAACACATCCTTAATTATTTTTTTATGCCAAAATAAAATGTATTTCCAATCAATTTGTGAGATATGCCAGTTAAGTTTAAGCGCCTCTAATTTGAGTCTCACCGGCAGGAATTAAGAAATAGAAGGCGCTCTCCCTCTCTCATTTCTAAAATATTATATATTTCAATCAGTTAGCCTCTCTTTCAAATTTGAGTTGGCTATATGTGGAGAAATGATCGATTACATACAACTGTTTGATCCTTTGACTGCTTAATTTTAAAAGGCTTGCAAGTTATATATATACATTCCATGATCTCTCACCGGACCAATTCCCCATTAATAATATATAAAATATGAAATTGTATTATTGTCAACTTTTTGAATATATTTTAAGAACAATGATGTTTTTCTTGATGTTAAAGGCCAAGAAAATCATCCTCAATTTCAGTTGTACAGTTGATAGGAAAACGAACAGTTGGGTCCAGTGTATTCGAATGGAACGTAAAAAATGGAGTAAAAGTGCATAGGCCCCCGACTCTATGAAAGTGGAATAAATTCAGTGTTCCTGGCCTAAAAATGTAGAAAGTTGCTCACTGGAAAGCCTTTTAATAATAGTGAATAATTATTTATAAATTATAAATTAATGAGATGATTTACAATCTATCGTTTGCGTAATTAGGAATAGGAATATCCTTAATTAATTTCACTACTTTCTTTAAACCAACAAACAAATTTTAAAATAAATTAAAATTTTTACATTGTTTACCATAGATTTGACTGGTCAAGAATCCTTAATAACTTTATTTTTATTCTTGAAAACTATGTTGTCTTGATGAATTACATAAAAAAAAAAAAAAAGATAAAAGCGTAATTTATGAAGAAATTCAATTGAAAGCAAATATTATAAATTCTTGAAAACTTTACTGTATGCTGCGTTCACTGAATTCAAAGCAACATAATGATTAATGTCATTAACTTTTCATGTTCAACGCGGTTCAATTACTTTGTCCATCACCGACCACTTTCTCCCTTTTAAGAAAATACCTATTTTTGATAAATCCTTTTAGAAAATATTAAATGATCACTGAACAATAATTATTGTATTAAACATTCGAACTATGTATTCAATAACATAATCCTAATTTTACTGCTTTTTTATTTTAACATTAATTTCTTTTAAATATGTAAGAATTTAGAGGATTCCTCGTGACTCGAACCAAAGATGAATAAAAAAAAACGCAAAACGTTTTCCAGAAAAAAGAACAAAAATTAATATTTGTTTAATTTCTTAGATCCTGTCCCCGTGTGTGTCACATCTCACTTCTCCAGAAACAGGGCGCAAGACACGCGTCATCCATCCAAGCACAGACACGTGACAGGTGGTCAATATTATGCAACGGGCGTGGAATTTAAGATGCTCGGCCGCCACTATGAAAGTAAATATTGACGTTGTGATAATAATGGCGGCTCTCTCTCACCACGGTGGTTGCATTGTTGTAACCCGGGTTTGTTGACTTGGCGGGTAGTCATAGTTTCCCCTTTTCTAAAATGCAAATGCCACCTGTTTTCTTAACGTGACTCCCTTTTTTTATTTTGTAGTTGTCATTTTTACGTCCAACCCCTCCATATGCGCCGAGCAGAATATGTTGTCACATCAGTATTAAAAATAAAAAATAAAAAAAAAGATATTAAGTACTTGATATATATCGAACGTTCCAACGCCCTAAAGCATTGTGCGTCACTTCAACGCTAATAAATTATTATATAAATAGTTAAAAGTGCATGTACGTCAACTATCAATTGATTGCAAATACTAATTTTACACAAACATAATATAATTTTATTTCTTAATTAAATATTATCCATATATAAAGTAAAGGTGTTATAATTTTTAATTAATTTTTAAACTATAAAACTAATTAAATTGTTAATATTAATTACAAAATAATTAGTTTATGAAGTTATTGTACACAAATTAAATTACGCATTTAAAACTTTAGAGCTAATTAATATCTTATATGAAAGAGTACTATTTTCTCTGGTATTATCTCAGTCACAAGTTTAGGTTTTTTTTTTTTTTTTTTTACTTGCATCCCTCTCTGCTTTTTATGAATTCAATTGCACGTGCCTTTATTAGTAGTGTTTTTCAAATTTTTATGCTCTAATGTTGCCACCAATTATATATGCTCCAAAAAGTAATCTTAGTTGAAATCTTAAGATGAAAGATTAAGGATCACTGATTTAGTTTTGAAGTCTTAAGGTTATATCTAATCCTCATAGTTACTATCTTTCACATGCCAAGCATGTACATCTAAACTTTTATTACCTGTTAGCTTACCTAATAGTAAAGTTTGCAATGGTATTTTAGAAATGAATGTGAGGTTGTCATCCATTAAGAATATCTTTATTGGTTATACTGTTCAATAGTTTGATGTATTGTTATACTAGTAATTCATTAAACTCTAATTTATTAATGATTCATAATTTATTATATTATATTGTATAAGACTTATAATCATATCAATATATTATTTAAACTATTTATAATATATATTTATTTATTTTTATAAATACATATAGTTTAAGTTATTCAAAATAGTTAATTTTTTATTTTAAAAAATATTATTTGTTTGTTTTTAAAATAAAAGTAAAAATTTATGTCATGTTGTGCACATATTGTTTAAAAATAAAAATTAAAAAAATCAAATGCTCAACCCCTACACATTGAATGAAAAGGCATCTGAATCACCAAATTTTAAGGTGCCATTAAAATCAGGTACAAATACGTTTTTCCGTTGTAGTCAGTTGGCACAAATTTCACATTAAAGATGCCCTAATGAGAAGCTCTAACAGCTAAGATGTTTTTATGAATAGTTAGTTGGCACAAATTTTAAGGTTAAATACTTCATTTCTTTTTCGTTTTTAAAAATATAAAATAAAACTTTCACCAGGCAAAGCGATCGGCAAGAATATATATATAGTAGAGCACAAATTAATGGAGTTCAATTAATAATTGGTGATGAACCTAAGTAATTAACAGGGTGACAAGCATTAAAAAAACAAAAAAAAAAAATTATAAATGAATATCCATACTAAACACCCATTCATACTTAACATAACACCAAAACAATGTCCAACGTTGTTACAACAGTCTAACATTGTTTAATGTTCACATAGCACTCGATACAAACCGAGCGCTCGATAAATCCTTTTTTTTATTTTTTTTAGTTTTTTTGCAACAGCTAAAATTAAAAAAGTTAAAACACTTTTTCTTAAAAAATTAAAATATATTTTTTAATATATAAAATTAAAATATATTTATTTAAAAAATAATATTTTAAATAAATAATTACAAAAAATATTATTTTTAATTTAAATTTAAATAATTATATATATTTTAATTTAAATGTGAATAATAGATATTTAAAAATATATATATATATTTTTATAAATAAAATATTTTAATTAATATATTTAATAAATTAATGTCATTGTAGAACCCATATAATATAATCTAATAAATTTGATGCATTATCAGTGAAAGTCTAATGAACTAAAATTTAATGAGTTAATAATGATATAGATAATATATTAAAACTATTGATGAGTTTAATCATTACAAGTATCTTTATAATAACTATTATATTAATTAACCACAAAATTACTAAATCAAGTGATAAATATGCAATTCACTTGTACAGACCGCAGCACAAAACTAAAATATCCACACTGAACACGCACATACGCTTGCTTTATTAATGGCTCAACGTGCACTACTCTATCCTAATAAGACTTCTTCAACCCCAAGAGTATGAGTATATATCCGAGATAATCAAACGACAAAGCCGCTCTAAGTTGCAGTAACTTCTCAGCATTCCAAGGAGGATACCTGAACCAAAATTCAATTAAGAAGCTTCGCCTGAGTACCGGCTTTTCATGGGTGAAGGTATCAAATGAGAACTTCCCGTGGTAAGTCCCGAAACCACTCTCACCAACACCTCCAAACGGGATGTTATCACACACGTACTGCATGCCACAAAACAAAAGTTTCAAGTAAAATTAGTCAAAGCCCACCCCAGCTGCCTTAGTCTCTCACAATCTACCTTGCTAGTAATTAACTTTGTTGATCATTTCACTTCGCCTTTTATAAGTATCAAGGCACAGAGTTAGTGCATACATAGTCCTGATTCGGTAACCACTAACCACTCATTTTAAACTGCAGTAACTATGGCATATGAGTACATGCTAGGCAATAGTCAGCTGGTGCAAATTAACCAAGTGACTCGATAGCATAACGTTTCTATAGAGCTAAAGCCGAAGAGAAAAGTAGCATTGACGCATTAATTAGCCATTCTTTAGTCCTAAAAGATAATAAAAGCACTTTCCAGACCAAATATGACGAGTGGTGTTGAGTGAGAGACAAACAGAAAGAGATACTTTACGTACGACCAAAACAATTTGGGTGAGAGAAGAATTTATATATGATGGTGAAAGGGTTTTTGAAGATTACTTGAATGAGTGCATCGTTGAATGTTATGCATCCAGATGAGGTTTCCGCTACCATCCTCCTCTTCAGCTCCTCATTGTTGGTGAACACATAAAGGGCGAGAGGCTTTGGTCTGGACCTTATGAACTCGATACTATCTTCAATGTTCTTCAACTGTCAATGCCATGGAAGAGTATGTATATGTATATTACAATACAAGCATAGAAGGATTCCACAAAACCATACCCCGCCTATCTATTATTACTCAAAACACATGTTAATAATATGGATATATGTTTTTTTTCATCCAGGCAAAGAGGATTCTCACTGTAATTATTGGAAGTAAAGGACCAAAAATTTCTTCAGTCATGATAGCAGCTTCCAGTGGTGGATTCAACAAGACCGTAGGCTCAATAAACCTACACAGTGCATAGAAATTTATACAAATAAATTATTGAAGAAAAATGCTAAAGAATAGTTAATTGTAAGTATAAAGGAACTTTCATATAATATATTAAAGGAATTAATCCTTAACGAAACCTACAGACAATCCTCGTCTACTGAACCCCCATGAATGATACTATCTTTTACTCTTGGGTCACCTAGAAGACCCTTCAATCTGAAGAAGTGATTTTTGTTGGCAATCCTTGACATGCTCTTGATTTCTTTTGGAGTATCCACAAACATTCTCTTTATCCCTGTTTTTATCAGATCAACCTGCACAAAAATTTTAGCTTGACATGATATTGTCGTTGTAAAAACCTCATAGGAAATGCTGAAACTGTTGTTGCATCAGTACCAATTCAGTTGCAAATTTCTCCTCCACAAGTAAGTAATCAATTGCTAAGCATGCTTGACCACTGCATACCCCATATTTGCCCCCAAGTATCCTTTTTACAGCAACCTTTTTCAAATTAGAATCATAAACTAAAGAGCTTCAGTTACTAACTTTCAGGAATGAAATTGTATCTAGTGGAAGACAACAAACCAAACACCAATCAACATTTTAGGAAACATGCCTTTCTGTCCCGAGAGCTTGCGAGGGAATCAATGACACAAGGACATTTTCCACCCAACTCTAGAGTGACAGGGGTTAGATGCTTAGCAGCTGCAGTCATCACCAAACGTCCAACCCGCTGACTTCCTGCAGCAAGGTAAAAACAACTAAATTATTGCTATTAAAAGAAATAAAACCCAAAACAAAATAACAAGGACAAGTAATCAAACGACCACAGGGTTTCAATCCATATAAAGAAAAGAGAACTGTGCGTTAAGATAGCACAATTACCAAAGGAAAAGGAAGGCTTGGGGGGTGTAACAACCCGAGCCAATTACATACCAATATTGTCCCCGCATTATCCACCATAGACTGGGTGCAGGGTTTTGTTTTTGGTAAGACTCGAACCTGAGTCTCCCAAAAGTATTCGGCACTAGTAAGGCTTGCAATTGCTCATTTAGCCTAGGCATCACTCTAGTGTTGGACAGATGTAGGATATTACAATCCACCGCCCTTAGAACAGTCATGTCCTCAGGACTCACACCTCCGTTACACCTAGAGTGGCTCTGATACCATTTGTAACAACTCGAGCCCATTATGTATCGATATTGTCCCCACCTTAGCCACCACTGACTGGGTGTAGGGGTTTTATTCTTGGCAAGACTCAAAACTGAGTCTCCCAAAAACATTCGGCACAATGAGACACCCTCGAATAAACATTTAGCCCAGAAATCTCCCTAGAGTCGGACTAATGTGGAATATTACAGGAGGTTTCTGATTTTGAGGTAAAAAATAGGGCACTGTGTGGTAAATGGAGGTGGTAGTTTATTCCCTTCATAGAGGCAGTATGGGCAAGGGTGGTAGCAAGTAGATACAACAAGGACAAAGGAAGGGGATTGGAAAGACTGTCACGTAGGGGACCATAGGAGTTATTGCTTCACTACTAATGGAGGTTGACATCTATATACAGCTTCTAGTTGGTAAACTTTCGTTTTTAGGAGGACGGATGATTAGGGACAAGATCATCAGCACATTTATTCCTAGCATTGTTTAGATTGTCTTCAATGCATGACCGGCCAATATTTGACTTCATCACCACAAGTTCCTCAAGTGTAACCTGGAATTTCCACTCTCCTAGACTGTTAACACAAAGAGAACTGAGTGAGCTACCTAGCTTCTTAATCACATTGGAGCCAATGCAGGTAAGTGACCTACTTGATCACTTCAAATGGTCCCTTGAAGCAAATGGGTGATTTTTATGTAAGTCTCTAGCTAACGCCTTACTACTACCTCATTCCAACCTTATTCTACAAAATGACATTTCAGCACACATTTGGAAGATGCATATCCTCTTTAAGGTTACTGTCTTGCACATGGAAAGATAAACACCATGAATCTACTTCAAAAAGAGGCTACCAAATCTATGCCTATCTCTTCAGTGTTGTATCTTGCGCTTTCAAGCTGTGGAAGGTATATATTATCTCTTTTTAGAATGCCCATGGGTTAGCTTGGTGTGGGATAAGTGGAGGGATTTCTCTGCTGGCTAAATCACCCAACCATAGTCAATTGAGGAATGTTTTAGGCCTAGGAACAGGGGCGTCTGGAGCAATTCTGCGTGGAGGTGAAACACATTGCTACCTTTGCTACTTTGTGGCAAGTTTGGACAGAAAGAAATAGTAGAGGCTTTCACAAATAATGACAGGACCTTAGTAATGTATGGGAACTAATCAGACTGAAGGCAAGCTCCTGGGTTTTTGCAGTGGAGGTTGTCATTGGCCCATCCATGTCAGATTGGTTTTTTGATTAAGGAAGGTGCATCCATAATGTAAGAACTAGTGAGTAATGTATGGGAACTAATCAGATTGAAGGCAAGCTCCTGGGTTTTTGCAGTGGAGGTTGTCATTGGCCCATCCATGTCAGATTGGTTTTTTGATTAAGGAAGGGGCATCCATAATGTAACGATTAGTGAGTTTTGGAAAAAACTAGTGACTGCCAGTGCTTTATTGGCCGAATTTAGCACTTCAAACTGTTCACAACAACAAAATTTTGCTTCCTTTCAAAAAAAAATGAAGATAGTATATTTGCCTGTGAAGAATATCTTATCCCATTTCATCTCCAATAATCTTTCCGCTATGCTGCTCCCACCTTCAACAACCTTTACACCTTTGCTGTCCAGAAACAAGGGGAGGATATTTGCTAGAAAAGCAGAAGATGCAGGAGCAACTTCTGAAGGTTTTAAGACCACAACATTCCCAGCAGCAATGGCACCTATCAGTGGCTCCAAGGATAGTCCTGTCGGCACAAAGAAAAAAATATCATAAAAAATTTGTAATCAATTACAAAGATGTGCAGTATTAGTAGAAATTCTGGTGCCCCCATCTTTTTGGATATTATTCAACCTAAGCTGGTTGCAGCAATGACTATGACATAAATACAAAGGCTAATGGCAAAGAGATTTTAATAAATGAAGAGAATTGGAAGGCAACTTTCTCTCACCAAATGGGAAATTCCAAGATGAACATATGAGAACAAGACCAAGTGGTTCAGGCACCATTTCTGCTGAACTGGGGAATGCAACCATTGGCAGATGAATCTGATAAATGGATTCCTTAAGTTAGAAGTGAGGTCAAAGAAATATATATATATATATATA
>JAJIYU010015067.1:0-12888 GCA_030144865.1 Tinospora cordifolia
ATTATCTTTATGGTGAGAACTTTGATTTATATTCAGACCATAAGAGCCTCAAGTACATCTATACTCAAAAGGAACTGAATCTTCGCCAGAGGAGATGGCTAGAGTTCCTGAATGATTATGACTTTCAGCTGCATTATCATCCAGACAAGGTGAATGTGGTGGCTGATGCGTTTAGCAGAAAGTCTAGTCGTAAGGATGAGGAGATTGCACAGATGTATCAGCTGATTAGTCAATATGATCTGAGTGTAGATACAAATGAGAGACAAGCCTACTTGTATGCGGTGATTTGCCAGCCGGATATTTTACGCCAGATCAGGGAGGAGCAGAACACTGATACATGGATTTCAGATCTAATTGAGGGCGTCAAATAGGGCAAGCATACAGACTTTTGGCTTGATTCAGATGGTGCATTGAGATTGGGGGATAGACTCTGTGTTTCGAGCTCTGGACAGGTGAAAGGTACCCTACTGGATGAGGCACACCAAACCAGATACACTATGCATCCAGGTGGGGAAAAGATGTATCAGAATTTGAAGAAAACCTTCTGGTGGAGAGGGATGAAGCGAGATATTGCTCAATATGTCTCACGGTGTCTGATTTGTCTGCAGGTGAAGGCTGAACACAAGAAGCCATCAGGATTGTTACAACTACTTCCATTACCAGAATGGAAGTGGGACAGTATTGCGATGGACTTCGTCAGCAGCCTGTCGAGAAGTCTAAGAGGGGAAGACACTGTATGGATCATCGTGGATTGGTTGACAAAGGTAGCGCACTTCCTACCTATTCGATCTACTGATACAGTGAGTAGACTGGGTGAGCTATATGTTTGAGAGATAATGAGACTGCATGGGGTTCCCAGAACGATAGTGTCAGACGGAGATGCCAAATTTACGTCTCAGTTCTAGCAAAGCTTACAGAAGGAACTGGGAAGCAGACTTACTATGAGTACAACATTTCACCCCCAGACAGATGGACAGTCAGAGAGGGTCATTTAGATACTTGAGGATATGCTTAAGGCATGTGCTATGGACTTCAGAGGTAATTGGAGCAAGCATCTATCATTAGCTGAGTTCGCATATAATAATAGTTATAAAGCAAGCATTGGGATGGCTCCATATGAGGCGCTCTATGGCAGACCCTGTAGATCACCATCTTGTTGGGCAGATTTTGAAGATCAAGTACTCACTAGACCCGAGTTGATTGAGGAAATGAGCTTGCAAGTGAAGCAAATCCAGAAGAGGCTAGCTATATTACAGAGCAGACAGAAGAGTTATGCTGACAGAAGGAGGAAACCCCTAGAGTTCCAGCCAGGTGATCGAGTATTCTTGAGAGTTAGTCCACAGAAAGGGATCCGAAGGTTTGGAGTGAAGGGGAAGCTAGCACCACGGTACATTGGTCCGTTTGAGATCATCAGACGGGTTGGTGCATGCGCTTATGAGATAGATTTTTCGAACAGATTGTCCTCAATACATAATGTGTTCCACGTTTCGATGCTTCAGAAGTACGAGCCAGATCCTTCGCATGTCATTCACTGGGAGGATATTGTACTTCGAGACGATGTTATTTGCAATGAGCCAGCTGTCAGGATTCTTGATCATAAGGTGCAGAGTCTCAGGACTAAGGAAATACCCCGAGTCAAAGTCCTGTGGAGGCATCATAACCTGGAGGAGGCGACCTGGGAGTTAGAAAGTGAGATGCAGAAGAAGTACCCAGATCTCTTCGCCAGGCCTGAGTGATTGGACACATTATGCAGGAACTTTCCATCTAAATTTCGACGACGAAATTTCTTTTAAGGGGGGTAGATTGTGACACCCCAAAGTTTTCAAACGCACACAAATTGAAAATAAATTTTTTAAAAAAATTATGAAATAAATATAAAAATGTGTGAAAACATGTTTTAATTGACTATTATATAGTATGGTATGGAAATAAAATAAATCAAGATGTTTGAAAATGGGAAAAATGCTGAAAATACATGAAAAAACAGGGTTTCACACTGGTGACCGCAGTCACTAAAGGAGGATCGCGGTCTTCAGTGAAAAATCTCGAAAAAATTTAGGTCACCGTGGTGACCGCAGTCCGTAAAGTGCCAACCGCGGTCATTGCGCGAAATTTAAACAGTTTTGAGCCCTAATTTGTCATTTCACGCACAGAATCTCCCGAGTTGATCTGGAGTTTCAGAGAGTTGATCCAGAGCTGATTCAAGGAGGAGTTAAAGGTCTAAGGTAGGAATCTGAACCTCTTAATCGTTTAAGTTTCAATTCTATCGAATCATTCAGATTCCGTATCAAAAACTATGGTTTTGAGGGTTTTGATTGTATAAAATGATCCGGAACCCTATGAGCTCGGATGTTCCTTCTAAACTGACAATTTATCGATGTAGAACTGAATTCTGGATGTTTTGACTGTTCATTTGCAGTTTTAGACGAACCCAGAGGAAATTTGCCTATCTGGAGGATTTTTGGAAGGTGCAAATCACTTGATAAGTAATAAAACCCAACCTATTCCTCTTTTGAAGTTGTAGTCAGTTCTAAATGTGTTCTATTCTCAGTTTGGAATGCGTTGACTATATTTTATATTTTTGTGTAGAAAAATGGAAATTTAGAATTCTTTGGATTATTGTTGAAGGGGAATTTCTGGTGATTTGGACTAAATGTCGAGGTTTAATTATTTCAGACTGTGGAATTCGAACGTGATCCTCGCGAGTAGGCGCAAGGGTCATTCCTCGTTATCAGGTGGGCAGGATTCTCTTGCTCACTAGTATTATGTAGACTTGAGGTTCAAGGCATGATGTTTGCGTAGCCTAGGATGTTAGATGCATGTTAGGGTGTGTATATCTCTTAGATGCCTTGAGTGATGATTGAGCATAATGTCTGGTTATATGCTTTCAGTATTTGCTTGAATATGCAGCATAATGTCTGGTTATTTATGTCATCTGCTTCATGATTTAGATATCTTAATTGATGATTGGGTATGGAATGAAATCTATTAAAACTAAAGAAGATTAAATTAAGATTTAAAATCAACGTACCGGGGCGATGGTAGGTATCTGTCGATGACTTGTGGACGTGGCCGTATTTGTTGCACGACTTCCTCCAGATCCCATCCTTGGTGTTCTTAAGAAGCCTCCTGCGAGGGTTGAGAGTTTCCTCGGACGGGCGAGCATTGGCTGTACACCATTGCGCCTATTCTTGGACGATGTGATAGGTCGTGAACAATATCGTGGCTCGAGAAGGTATCGGCTAGGATCGATTTCTTGTCACTAGAGGGACACCGGGAGTATAACTCTTTCAGTCTTAGGATACAACAAAACAAATAACTGTTTGAAACGATTAATGTAATGAAAGTGTGTGCATGTTTTGGATTTCTGGTTTATATAATGTTGGTGATGTATAAAGACGATCCACTAGGCTCTCGAGCTCACCCCATTTTCTTTTACTGGTACTCGCGGAGGTGGAGTACCCTAGTTGACCGTTGATTCAGGGTTGGTTTGGTGATCTCGCTGGGAGATCACTGTTGGACTTGTTTTGTTTTAGTTTTGTTTTAATTTCACTGATCATGTATATATTTTGAACAGGCCGTGTGGCCAAATACTTTTAATTGAGACTGTTGTATGTTTTAGAAATGTTGTTGGGACTTTTGCTATGTGAGCCTATTTTTTATTACAGTTTTGAGATGATTTTTGTGATATTACTTTCAAAGCCTATTATCATGTATATGATAGTTTTACTTCAGCCCCGATAGATGGGTTGATGTTTTGATGGTTTTCGCTGCAGAGATTTGCTTTCCATTGTAGATATGTACTGTGAAAAATCTGGTGAAGTATTTGAAACTATTTTCTGAATTATGATATTCATCGATAAACATAGTAGCATGTTTATCAAGATTGATATAGTTTTCTCATTTTATGAAAATTCAGACTTGGGTTTAGTGAGTGGAAGGGAGGTTGACAACCCTGGGTTCCTGGCGGATCAGACCCACAGAGAGATGAAAAGTCTTGCGTACACAGCAGAGTAGCTGAAGGGAGCGCTAGTAGATGCGCTGGCCTCACATGACACATGCATGAGGACTTGGGTTCCGGTCCGGGGGTGTCACAACATCAAAATTAACACACAAAAGTAACACACATTAAAAACAAACATACAAAAGTGATACACATAATCAAAAGTAATACAATTCATAAACTCATTTTCATTCAGTCACATCTTCCTTCCGAGTTTTCAAAAAAATCTACTACATCCAAATGTGTCATGTTAAGAGAACTTTGGTCAATGTCATCATTTTGGAAAATAAAATTTGTCTCCACATTTTTTCCCTTTTCTTTCAATGATGCTTGATAAGGATCAACAAGATGCTTTGACATACGACAGGTACGTGACCAATGTCCTTTCATACCACATTTGTAGCATACATTTTTAGAATTCTTTGAGACTCTTTTTCCTTTTTCTTCTTTCTTCTCATTATTTTTCCACTTCTGGTTGCTGATATTATTTTTATGATGAGAAGAGTTTTCATGACCACCACGATATGTATGTCTACCTCGATCGCGTCAACGACCATAGCCACAACCATAACTTCTTCCATATCCAACACTATTTGATGCCACTGCATTCGTTTCAGGAAATGAAGTAAAACCAGTTGGACAAGCTTCATGATTTTTCATTAACAGCTCATTATTTTGTTCAGCCACAAAAGATAAGAAATTCGTTCTGAATATTTTTCAAATCATTTCTCTCGATACTGTTGTTGCAGGAGCACATTCGAGGCACGAAAAATGGATAATGTTTTTTCTAACATATCATCATCGGTGATCTTTTCTCACACAATAATAATTGTGAGCTAATTCTAAATATAGCGAAGTTATACTCACTCACGTTTTTAAAGTCTTGTAGTCGAAGATGCATCCAGTTATAATGAGCCTTTGGAAGAATTACTGTCTTTGGTGGTTATATCTTTCTTTTAAACATTTCCACAATTCAAGTGGATCTTTTATGGTAAGGTACTCAATTTTCAATCTCTCATGGAGATGGTGACGAAGAAAAATCATTGCCTTGGCACAATTTTGCAGGGACTCATTGTTTCCCTCTTTGACGGTGTCTCCAAGACCCATCGCATTAAGATGAATTTCAGCATCTAAAATCCATGAAAAATAATTTTTGTCTGAAATATCAAGTGTCACAAATTCTAACTTTGTGAGGTTTGACATATTGCTTCACAAGATATATATAAAATATATTAAAATGTTACTATTTAAACAATTATTATTTTTTTCAAATAAATTTTTAATCTATTTTAATGAAATAGATACGTTATATATATATATATTAGTTAATAATAGATAGTATCAATTACATATATGTTCACATCTTGATATTTAATCAAAATGTACTATTTGTATGAATTGGTAGGACAATCTTCAGGAAAGGGCCATGAGACAGAGTCTACTTAGAGTAACTTGTCTCCTAGAACAAGATAATTCATCTCCCTTTCAATGTTTAGCTTTACTCGAGATAATGTTTACCTACTATCAACCCAAACTTATAGTACTATTTATAAAAATCAAGAATAGAACATAATCAATCGATAAATTATTAAATAAATTTATTTATTTGACTTTGATTTCTGATGTAGAAGATCGTACTAGATGCAACTACAGAGCATACTTTCTTAGTCAATATAATTACATATAATTAATAGTAAATAATATTATACATAAATAATCAAATATGTGCAAACAAAATGTACTACTCAAATGTTTAATCACATAAATTAAAGTATACCTACAAGCGTTTTCTTTCCAAACTCTTGTGCCTTCGAAGTTGATCTTGAAGAGCTAGCTCGTGCTAATAATGTATTATGAATCAAACTAGAATAGATTGAAAAAAGCAAGAATTTCTTCAAGAAAAAGGGAAGAAAACTCAAGAACACTAGAGAAAGAGGAAAGTTTTCCAAAAGAGAATTGTTCTCTTTGTTGATGATTTGTATGAGGCACAAGACCCCTTTATTTAGTTTTTTTAGAATGGGGGGTTACATCAATCATAATGATGACATTTAAATAATCTCATTAATTTAGACATTATGAGATTTAGATGTTACATGATACTAAATATCAAAGGGGTACATTCAATATTTTATTATTATTATTTATAACATAAAGAAAATTTTTATAAGATAAAAAACCCTTTTATATAAATAGGGTTAATAAATCGAATAAATATAATTAAAAATAGTTAAATAATCTTATTAATTTAGATATTATGAGATAGTGGGAGTTACAAGTAAATTAATTTAGGGGTTACATATATATTAATATGAAAGCATTCAATATATTTGTGACACTCCTCTTTGAAATGTCTTCTATATGAAAATACATCTCATTAAAATCTTATTAGATAAAACTCAATTAAAAAAATTAGAAAGAAAAAGAGTGTATATATATATATATTCTTACATAGTCTTATAATATTGTTAGCATTACTTTGTTAAAAAATTTGTAAGAAAAACCTAGTGGGATAAAACTTTAGCTAAGAAAAAAGAAGTACAGTGCATTAATCAATAATTCTTCTTTATTCTCCCTTTCATGATGATATGTATAAGCTTTTTTCTATTGTTTTACTGGAAATATCTTGAAATCGTTGCATCCTAATATTATATACAAGCTTCTCAATTGTTAAATTTGACAAAGCTTTTGTAAAGAAGTCTGTAAGATTTACACTCGATCCTATTTGGTGAATATCAATTTCACCAATCTTCTAAAGCTCATATTGCTCATCTGTAAAGAAGAATTTTTGTGAAATTTATTTAGATCTATCACCCTTAATATATCATTCTCTTGATTGTACGATACATGTTGCACTATCTTCATATAATGTTGTAGTACAATCTTTAACAAGAGATAATCCACATGATCCTTGAATGCATCGGATCATAGATCTTATTCATGACTTCTTTCATAGATTGTCAAAATCTCAGGGTGATTTGTAGAAGATTGCAACCATTGATTGATTCATGAATCTTGATGATATTGTAGTATCACCATAAGTGAAAACATATCTTGTTTGTGACATTGCTTTATGAGGATTTGGCAAAAACTCAGCGTCTACAAATTCCTAACAAACTTTAATGTTGCTTTTCTCAAACGAATATAGGATCATATCACTTGTTTGTCATAAATAGCATAACATGTGGTTAATATCTTTCTAATATCTTTAAGTCGATGAATAGTATATCTTGTAAGTAACCTGATAGGAAAAACAATGTCTAATTCTATACAATTTATTAAGAACATAAGTGCATCAGTAGCAATAAAATTTGATACTTTAGAACTAATAATCTCTCCATTATTTTTATGATGACAAAATAATTTTTGTTAGCTTCAAGTGGCCTAATCACCGTTAGAAAACTTAGTTATGTCCATATAAAACAATTTAAAATTTTTCTCAATATAATTTGATCATTGGACAATGACTTTACTTGAAAAACTCTTGATCTACAAACAGAGACAAAATTTTGTTTTTTTTTTTAAATCTTTCATATCAAATTTCTTTTTCAAGTAATTTGATATATTTTCTATTTTTTCACTAGATTTCGTGGGCTCACAACATTCAAATCATCAATATATACAACAAAAAACACAAATCCAGTTGCTAATTTTTATTAAAAAACACGAGCAAATGTTGGGATAAAAATATTTTTCGTTTGTCAATGAGTTTAAATTGCTTATTTTCAAGGCCAATATTATTTCACAGTCTATGTTGTGGGATCCTTATTTTTTAAAATACAATAAACACTTTCAAATATCGTTAGGAATACTATTTTCATTCTATTTTTTTACACATATATTAAATTTATGATATTTTTCTTACGAGGCATGCATATTTTATTTTATTGGACATTTAAGTTAAATTTATTCTTTTTAGAGAATGCTTAATCCTTTAATTTTTCTTTTTAAAAGATATTTATGCCTCAAAACATTCACGTCCCCAATTATTAATACTATGATATTTCAATTCCCAATTCATAGGGCATATAATCTAAATATTAATTTATTCTTCTTTAGAAATATTTTGTATATATCTTTGATTGAAAAAAATTGTGTACTTGGAGTTGACCCGTTGATCAAACTTTAGATTTGTAAAATTTTTACAAATAAGTTGTGCATCAATTAACTTATTTATATTTGTATACAATTGCAACTCACAAAGTTTGGGCAAGTTTCCAAACAAGAGGGGACGGTTTGCATAAAGAGGGCAAGTGTGCTCATGGTTGGTAAGTGGAGACTACTATGGCTCTGTAATTCAAAAGATATGAGTACAATCTTGTTTCCTAACTATGTGTGAATACAAAAGAGGTTTAAATCATATTCTAATTCAAATGGGACGTCCCATATGTGCTCGTGACAACTTTTGCTTTTTGGTTTCCTTGTTTGCTCATCGCACAAACACACAAGAAATATTTTCCCATTCTCTCATTTCTTGGACATCAAGCATGGGTGTACATTATCAGATTTGAGGGGACACCATATAATAATCAAAGATGCTCATCTTGGTTTCAGAAAACTATCTAAATAGGGTTGCTCACATGTGTGCACACAAACATACATGGTTAGGCCGATTTTGGCTTAAGTGGGTATGGGCGTGCACAATCAAGTGGGGTTGTATATGGAATCATGTATCATGGTTTCTAGACCATATAAAACATCTACTAATGTGGATGTATAGAATCATTTGCATGGGAAATGAGATCATTTTATAAGGATCCAAATAAGGGAAAACTCCCATGGAGCTTTGGGTAAGGTGAGAGTACACATGATCATGGTATTCCACCCATGTAACTTGCACATGTTTAGGGTGGTCATGATTTCATGGGTTCACAAAAATTAAATAAAAATTAATATCTCCTTATTTATAAGGAATTATGATTTATAACCTATAGTTTTGGAATCACATAAAAAAATTCAAAATTTCAATATATGGTATGGCCAAGTTGATTTTCATTGATTTTCCTTATTTAGAACCCACTGAAGGCACTATGAAATGAAAATCTAAATCTTGGCCAATTGTCTTGATTTTTGGCTACGTTGTTTATTTTGTTAGTTCATGTCATCTCAATTCGTTTTGGGTATTCCTCGAAGTAACTTAAATGTCAATTCTTTCTAATTTGGACCCCTTGAAGGGTGCTTGGTAAATGAAAACCTAATTTTGACCAATTTTTCTAATTTTTGGATATGTTGTCCAATTAGTTGGTTCATGTCACTTTACTTCGTTTCAGGTTGTTTGAGGTCCCTAAGGGTCACCAAATGAGATTTTTGGAAACCTGCTAAATTTAGCACTGAAATGAGCTCGATTTCATTTTACACCTCCTTAGAAAAACTTCGTCCTTAGAAAAATTTTACTAAATTGATCTTGAATTTCATTCAATTAAATACAGAGTTTTTAGAGTATTACAACTGACCCTCCTTAGAAAACCTTTGTCTTCGAAATTTGTACATAACCAAGGATTTCTAGTAAATAGGTGTGGATACTTGGTCTTCATTTCGCTTTCGAGTTTTCAAGTAGCTTCTTTCACCCCGTGATGCTTCTACAACACTTTCACCAATGAAATATCCTTTGTTCTCATACACTATGTTTTATGGTTGAGGATTCTGACTACTTCTTCCTCAGAAGTAGCATCATCTTGAACATTAGGTTCATACTTTCTCCAAGTTTCTTTTAAGGTCTAAGGTGTAAGGCCTCAACCTATCCTCTAGTGTCCAAGTGACTCTCTCAGACTTACTAACTTGATTTGTGGATCTGATTGGCAAAAACTAGGTCACTTTAGTGAGACGATCCACAATTACCATTATGGTGTTTTCTTCCTAAGTCTTAGGGTCTTCTTAGTATCTAACCTATGGCCAGTATGTGTATCCCATTCACTTTCCTCCATCAGGCTTGTGGGCCATTCGTCTTCCCTTTTGTTCATCCCTGATCTGATGCAATAGGTCCAATGGCAAGACTTGTTATAGAGATAGGCTTATCTTTCATTTTGGGTCACTCCCATCCTAAAATCTTTAATTATTCAGTATAAATGTTTGAGGTTGAACATTTTCCACTCCAACTCAGTGGACTTGACCACACGGCAGGCTTTGGGATTGTTACTTTGAGTGACTAACACTTTCTTTCTCGTTCGAATATTTAATGTGGGGCAACAAGAGTTCTTAAGGAATTCATTTTCACTAATTGAGAATCAAAAGTACAAAACCTTATTCAAAGCCAAAATAAATGCTAACATAAAGTGAGTCTTAAGGACTATCTTCCACTAATTATATTCCAAAAATTAATTTTTTTGTCTTGACATTGGTCTACTAGGGTTTCTATTGAGGGTGTTCTGACCACAACCCTAATTCTGCTCTGGTTGGCATTTTGTTGTTGTCGTCTACCCTAAGAACGATCATTCTAACCTATTCCCTGAGTGTTCTGTGGCTGAGGAGCCTCAGTGTAGCTCCTGGCTTGTTCTTTAGACTCATTCTTAGCCTACCCCTATTTTTGTGGGGCCTTACCACTCTTATTCTTTTTCTTGACCCATGATTCACAGGCCTCTTATTCTTCCCTCTCAACCTTTGTTGCAGGTTGAGTTCTTGCTCTAAGACCAGAGCTCTTTCCAGAACATACATATATGTCTTTAAGTCCAGCATCATAACCACTTTGCAGATCTCAATCTTGAGACCCTGAGTAAACCTATTAGCTTTCATCCTCTCCTCTCATATCAGTTCTTGAGAGAACTTGGCTAGCTTAGTAAATTTCCTCTCATACTTAGTCAAGGTGAGATCTCTTTGATTGAGTCTTACAAAGTCTTCCAGTAGCTTTCTTAGGGTAGCTTCCGAGAAAAACTTGTCATAGAAAATTTCTGTGAATTCTTCCCAATTCATCTTCTCAATGTCTATTTTGGGGTCCATCCTCATCTTACGCCACCAACTTCTAGCCAGTCTCTTGAAATGATGTGTGGCCATTGCCACCTTTCTTGAACTTGTCAGTATTCGTTTCATTAAATGTTTGTACTATCATGACTCTAGATTTAATTTCTAGGTTCTCGATCCATTCAATGGCCTAAAAGTTTTTCTTCTAGGTTCTTTTCATGCATAGGTACACGATTTGGTCTCAAAGCAAATAAACAGTAAAGCTTGCATATCACGCAATCAAACAATTCATGCTAGCACCGCAAAGTTCCAGGCTTCCACCTAAGCTTTCAAGTTCAAGTGTCTCATACTACTCTACCCCTTTTACTTAGGGTTTCACCCAAACAATTTCGCAAATTGATTGATAACTTAGGTTCCCAAGTCCACTATACCCAATTGTTTCATACCAGTCGAGCATAGAGAAACCCATTCTTTCAAAGTTATCGATCATTCACCACAAATGGTTTATCATTGTTCGAGTTTAGGCTTCTTCCATAGCCCCGAATTCTTATGCATCCCATACTACATAGAAACCTAAAGATATAGAAGCTTCCCGGTCCTATGTCTTGATCAAACAATTTTCTGTTTTCACACAAGTTTTAGTCTCTAGCCTATATCCTAAAAATTTATGCTTTGATCTAGTGTGCTACCCATGGCTACACCAGGTTTCTACCTAGGGTCTTTGCGTTGGACCTAGGGTTCAATCTAGTTGACTCACAACCTCTGTCTAGTCAATATACAACCCTTGAGATCTTTTTCGACTTCTAATCATTTTTTTAACCTAAATTCTTTTCACCTTCTAATTTTTTTTATAGAAAGTAAGGGCATTCTTCAACTCAGACCACTCGTACAAGCTGGTGGGACAACCTCCAGATTGGGCGGTGAGACTGAAGTTTTCTTAGCAACCGCGCTTTCTAGGGTGGGATAACCCACCTCCCTTTCAATGTTTAATTTTACTCGGGACAAGGCTTACCCACTATCAACTCAACTTACAGTCTTTGCATCTAAACAAAACATTTCAAAACACATCTTTGTTTTTTTTTTTTGAAAACAGTTTCCAAAATTGTTTTCAATTTCAAAATAGAAGGTAGGGCATTCTAAATTCTAACTCAAAATAAGGTAAAACCCTAATTGAGTTTCTAATTCTTCTCAAGCAACTAATATTTGACTTTCTAATTCTATCCCAACAACACATGTTTAGGTTGACTTTCTATTTCTAGCCCAGCATATCTAATAGTTAAGCTTTGATACCACATTTGTAACACCCCAACCCCTAAAAGCAGGTTTAAGCTCCACCACAAGGCGAGTTAGGTCCTATGTTACATTTACAACTACACAACTAGCATCTCGATTCTTTTATTCTAACTTTTATTGAACCTTTCATGAGCGTCTCACCCAATTTGATAAATTTTAAATTCAATAAGGCATTATGAGGAGAAAAAAAGAATATTTTAACTCTTTATTTATTAAAAAATAAAAAAACATTATTGAATTCATAATCAAGGCTACATAACTCAAAATTTAAAAATAAAAATTCAGTGGAAGTCAAATAAATCTAAAGTGGGCAACATGTCCTTACATTGAAAAAAAGAAAATTTTCAACAATAGCCACTATCAAATTTCCATTGTCATCATATTCAATTTCCTTAAATGTTAAAAAGAGAGGGGTAAGCACATAGCCCAGTTGATCATCCATCAAACAACTAGCTTATTATTTCAAATTTTTAACACATCCAAATTCACACACTTTCAAACATTAAGTGATTTATACATCAAATCGGCTCAAGTTGACGTTATGACTGAAAGAGGTTCTACTCCCTTGATGTTCTTAATTTAGGTACTCTTATTTAGGCTGGAAAGACATTTCTTTGTTACTTTCAATTGGATGTCACATACCAAGTATCTCTTAGTTGCACTTTGCAACCACACACTCCAAGCATGCGTTAAGAACACAC
>JAJIYU010015068.1:0-12904 GCA_030144865.1 Tinospora cordifolia
CACTATAACTCTAATTTATTTTATTTTTCATGTGTTATCCCACAATTTGCACTCAAAAGAATTTTGAAATTAATTTATTTAATTATTTGACAAAATTCTGGGGTATTACATGTGTACCTGAGAATGGACAGAGTAAGCAGATAATACTGGATGAGGCCCATCAGACCAAGTATACAATACAACTAGGTGGAGATGAGATGTACCTAAACCTCAAACTTACTAGTGGAGATGAATGAAGAGGGACGTGGCTAAGCATGTTGCCAAGTCACCTGTCAACAAGTAAAAGTAGAACATCAAAAACCTTCTAGAATGTTACAACCACTCTTTATCCCTGAATGGAAGTGGGATAACATTACCATGGATTTTGTCAGTGGTTTGCCAAGGAACTTGAAAGGAGAAGATACTGTTTCGGTGGTTGTGGATTGTTTCACCAAAGTGGCTCATTTCCTGCTAATCAGATCCACAAACCAAGTCAATAAGCTGGGAGAACTATATGTGAAGGAAATAGTAAGGCTGCATGGTGTACCCAAGACTATTGTGTATAACAGAGATTCTCGCTTCATTTCACAGTTCTGGCAGAGTCTACAGAAGGAGATGGGTATTAAACTCACCATGAATACAACATTTCACCCTTAGATGGATGGTCAATTTGAGAGAGTTGTCCAGATTTTAGAGGATATGTTGAGGTCTTGTGTTTTAGACTTCAAGGGGAATTGGAGCAAGTACTTAGATTTGGCAGAGTTTGCCTATAACAATAGGTATTAGGCAAGTATTAAGATGGCTCCATTCGAGGATCTATATGGAAGGCCCTGCAGATCACCTACCTGTTGGGCTGAACTCGAGGATCATGTATTAACCGGACTAGATTCGGTGGAAGAAATGAACAACCAAGTCAAGTTAATACAAAAGAGGATGACTACAACACAAAGTCGTCAGAAGAGCTATGCTAACAAGAGAAGAAAACCACTAGAGTTCCAAGTTCGGGTCAATGTATTTTTAAGAATTAGTCCTGAAAAGGGCATCAAGAGATTCGAATTCAAATTAAAGATATCTTCGAGAATTGGAGAATGTGCTTATGAGTTGGACCTACCAAGTCGAATGACTTCAACTCATAAGGTATTCTACATATCCATATTGAGATATGAACCTGCCCTTCTCACATCATCCATTGGGAGAAGTGAATATTCAAGATGATGCTACTTACGAGGAAACAACAGTCAGAATCCTCGACTATAAAGTATAGAGTCTGCGAGCGAAGGATATCCCGTTAATAAAGGTACTGTGGAAACATCACAGGACGGAAGAAGCTACCTAGGAACTCGAAAACGAGATGAAGACAAAGTATCTACATCTGTTTACTAGAAATCCTTAGTTATGTCCAAATTTCAAGGACAATTTTTCTAAGGAGGGTAGGTTGTAATACCCCTAAATTCTTTGTACTCAATTAAATGAAATTTATCATTTATTCAGTGAAATTTGGGTGCAAAATGAAACCAAACTCATTTCAAGGCTAAATTTGGTAGGTTCCAAAACTCTCACTTAGTGCCCCTTAGAGACCCAAAACAACTTGAAATGAAGTAAAATGACATGAACCAACTAAGGGGACAATATATCCAAAAATTAGAATAATTGGTCAACGTTAGGGTTTTCATTTGCAAAACGACCTTCAAGGGGTCCAAATTAGAAGGAATTGTCATTTAGGGTACTTCGGGAGATCGGAATGACCACGAAACAAAATGGAATGACATGAACTAACAAAATGAATAAAAGATCCAAAAATCAGAACAATCGACCAAGATTTGAATTTTCATTTGCCTAGTGACCTTAAAGTGTCTTAAATAAGGAAAGATTTTAAAGGAAAACCACTAGGACCAAACCATACCTTAAAATGTGCATTAGGTTCATGTGATTCCAAAACTATAGGATACAAATCATAATTCCATGTCAATAAGGAGATATTAATTTTTATTTGATTTTTGTGAACCCATGAAGTCATGGCCACCTCCACTTGATTGTGTACACCCACACCCACTTAAGCCAAAATCGACCCAACCACGTACATGTGTGTGCGCACACATATGAGTAACCCTATTCAGATAGTTTATGGGAACCAAGATGAGCATCTTTGACTATTATATGGCGTCCCCTCATATTTGATATTGTACACCCATACTTGATGTCCAAGAAATAAGAAAATGGGAAAGTATTCCTTGTGTGTTTGTGTGATAAGGAAGCAAGGAAACCAAAAAGGAAAGTTGCCATGAGCACATAGGGGACGTCCCATTTGAATTAGAATATGATTTAAACCTCTTTTGTGTTCACACATAGTTAGAAAACAAGACTATAATCACATCTTTTTAATTAGAAATCCATAGTGGTCCCACTTGCCAACTATGAGCACACTTGCCCTCTTTATGCAAAACATCCCCTTTATGTATAGAAACTTGTCCAAATTTTTGTGAGCTTTCCAAGCTTCCCAAAGCTACCTTAGGATGTCCCATATGCTCTCATGAACATCTATATAAACCCCCTTGCTCACTTTCATCTCATCCCAAAGCAAAGAGTTGACACTTCTTTCTTTGTTTGTTCTTGCCCTCTTCTCGCACCTCTTCTCACCCTCTTTTCTCTCTTGTGTGAGAAGTTCCTATTTCAATATTTTAGAGAGTTGTTGAAGTAGTCTTGTTGGTGGTTTAAAGTTCTAAAAATGGTTGATAAGGCGAACCTCTGCCAGATTCAACAAAAACTCGGATTAAGGTAGAGGAGATTTCTTAAACCTCTACTTTGCTATTTTAAATTTCTAGCATGTTCATGCTTGTTTAAATTATAATTTTTAGCATGTCTTATTTTAGTTTCAACATGTTTAATCATATTTTAATTTTGGTTAGCATGTTTTTATGTTTTAGTCACTCATGAGAGCATGTCATGCTTAGAATCTATGTTTAGGATTTAATTCAATGTTTCAAGCATGCGATGTAATGTTTTCATGCTTTCTTGGTTGTTTAAAATTCTAATATTTACATTTTGAATTTCTTTTATGATTATGTGATTCTTAAATATAAGAAATTGAAGATAAGAACCACGTACTATCATAGTGACCCGTATGGGTGTTCTTAACACATGCTTGGAGTGTGTGGTTGAGGGGCAAAACTAGGGGATACTTGTTACGTGGCATTCAATGGAAAGTGACAAAGAAATGTCTTTCCAACCTAAATAGGGGTATCTAAATTAAGAATGTCAAGGGAGTAGAACTCCTTTCAGTTTTAATGTCAATAACAACCAAAACGTTGCTTGGATCACTTAATGCATAAAAGTGTTTGAATTTCGATGTGATATTGATTTGAAATAGTAACTTAGTTGTTTAGTGAATGATCCACTGGCTTATGTGCTCACCCCTTCCTTTTAATTTTTCAGGAAATTGACTTGAATCATGAAGGCTATGGATATTAGCTTATTTCTAAGTTTTGAAAGTTCTATTTTAAGGGCATGTTGCCCAAATTTTGAGCTTAAGACTTCCACTGAATTTTATTTAGGTTTTGAAAGTTATGTAATCAAGTTTTGATTTAAGAATATAGCTTTCCTTATGTCATTTAAATAAATAAAGAGTTTGAAGTATTCCTTTATCTAACTGAATAGCCTTATTGAATTGAAATTTAATACATTGTGATGTTTCCATGAACGTTTTCAAAAAGTGTTCAAATAAAGTAATTGAGATGCAAGTTGTGTACTTGTAAATATAACATAGGACCCAACCTGCCTTGTGGTTGAGCTTGAACCTATTACTTGGAGGTTGGGGTGTTACATGAACACTGTTATGTTAACAAAACAGTTATATTCCGATTGCAATAAACTAGTAATGGGTAGCATAGGTTAATGAAAATCTTGTTTTGTTTCATCGTTTTGCAACCGTAGTTGTCCACTCTTATAGTCACCTCTTCTTCTTCTGATGTTTGTAATGTTGTCAAGACGAGGTTGAACAGTCTCAAATGTGTGGGGGAAGAGGAGCTCACTTACAGCGGCTAGGGTTTCCTAGGGCAGATGTGGGAAGGAGAGGGATGAAGTGGTAGCTAGGGTTTCTTTGGTTTTTGTGAGCACGGTGAACACTACAAGGTGAAGGGCGAGCAATTGAGTAATGGCGATTATGGTTTCTGTGCTTATGTATTTCTAATGGAGTGCCTCAAATCCTTGGTTTTTTCTACGCAAACAAAATTTCTAATTCTGAATTCAATCATAGGACTATGATCATGGCTCATAGGACTACAATCTTAGGGCATACCATAATCGCAGGACCGTGGTCCGGGGATCGCTGTTGCACGTTGTGAGTTCTCCATGGATTTTCTCATTGCAAGACCGCAGTACCATGGTGTAAACAAATCGCAAAACCACAATCCCATAAATGGGGATTGCGGCCCTTGGGTGCAAGCCTTCACTTTTTTTTGTTTGCTTGCTTTAGGATGGATGACCTAGGTCCTCAATGTGAGGACCTCGGTCTTGATGCCTTTTTTGGATGGAGGACCCAGGTCCTCATAGTAAGGACCTCAATTCTCATGTGTTGGAGGACCTAGGTCCTCACATTTATTTTTTTATTGTTTGTTTGTTCATTGACTTTGCATTCTTTTTTTCTAAATTTTGGGTTATTACAGAGTTAAATGTCATTTCTATGATAATTTCATGGATTTTCTAAGGATTATTTCATTCAAATATTTTTATTAAAATTTTTATTGAATTTAAATCTTCCATAAATTCTGACAAAATCTCAAGGCATTTTACTATGCATCTACAATGACAAAACTTATGGCTTGGCTTTGTCCATAGACCTGGTTTTGATTTTAGTTTTGCCCTTGGTTATTATTCAGTTGGGGCTATTGTCGTTACCTATGACAGCCCGAGCCCCTGGACCGGAACCCAAGTCCTCCTGCACGCGTCACGTCGGGCCCAACGCATAGTTGAACGCACCCTTCGGCTAAGATGCCGTGCGCGCGGGACTTTCCACAATTTTGTGGGTCTGATCTGCCGGGAACCAGGGGTCGTCAATGTCTTTTCCACTCATCTAAAACCGTTTTCAATTTCATCAAAATGAGAAAACATATCAATCATGATAAACATCCTACTATGTCTATCGACAAATTTCATAACTCAGAAAAATAATTTCAAACACTTCACCGGATTTTTCACAGTAAATATTTATAATGAAAAATAAATTTCTGCAGTGGAAACCATCCAAATCACCAACCCATAAGACAGGGTTTAAGTAAAACTAAACATATACATATCGTTAGACTCTGAAGTCAACATCGCAAAATACATCTCAAAACTATGATAAAAAATAGGCTCACAGAACCAAAGTCCCAACGACGTTTCAAAAATGTACAACAGTCCCAAAAAGAGATATTTGGCCACACGGCCTATTTAAAATATATACATGATCAGTGAAAATTGAAACAAAATCAAGAACATAAATCCAACAACGACCTCCCAGCGAGATCACCCAACAGTCCCTGAATCAATGGGTCAACTAGTGTACTCCACCTCTGCGACTACCTGTAAAAGAAAGTAGGGTGAGCTCAAGAGCCCAGTGGATCATCTCTACACATCACGAGCGTTATATAAATCGAAAATCCAAAACATGCACACACTTTCATTACATTAATCGTTTCAAACCATCATTTGTTTTGTCGTAATCTAAGACCGAAAGAGCTATACTCTCGGCGTCCCTTAGTGACACGAAATCGATCCTAGCCGGTATCGTCTCGAGCCACGATACCGTTCACAACCTGTCACATCGTCCAAGAATAGGTGCAATGGTGTACAGCCAATGCTCATCCGTCCGAGGAACTCTCAGCCCTCGTAAGAGGCTTCATTAAGAATACCAACGATGGGATCTAGAAGATGTCGTGCGGCAAATATGGCCACGTCCACGAGTCGTCGACAGATACCGCCATCACCCCGGTACGTTAAATTATTAAATCTTAATTTAATCTTCCTTAGTTTCAATAGATTTCATTCCATACCTAATCATCAATCAAGGTATCTAATTCATGTAGCAAATGATATGAATAACCATTATGCTGCATATTCAAGCAAATACTGAAAGCATATAACCAGACATTATGTTCAATCATCAATCAAGGCATCCAAGAATTATACACACCCTAGCATGCATCTAACATCCTAGGCTACACAAACATCATGCCTTGAACTTCAAGCCAACATAATACTAGTGAGCAAGAGAATCTCGCCCACCTGATAACAAAGGACGACCCTTGCGCCTACTCGCAAGGATCACGCTCGAAGTCTATAGTCTGAAATGATTAAACCTCGTCATTCAGTCCAAATCACCAAAAATCCCCCTTCAACAATAGTATAGAAAATCCAAATTTTCATTTTTCCATACAAAAATGCAAAATTATAGTCAACGCATTCCAAATTAACAATAGAACATATTTAAAACTGACTACAATGTCAAAACAGGAATAGATTAGGTTTTATTACCTATCAAGGGATTTGCACCTTTAGAAACCCTCCAGATAGGTGAATTTCTTCTGGATTCGTCTAAAACTGCAATTGAATAGTTAAAACTTCTAGAATTCAGTTCGAAGTCGATAAACTATCAGTTTAGAAGGAAGATTCGAGCTTATAGGGTTCCCGATCATTTTATACATCAAAACCCTCAAAACCCTAATTTTTTATACGAAATCTGAATGAATCGATAAAGCTGAAACTGAAATGATTAAGAGGTTCAGATTCCTACCTTAGACCTTTAGCTCCTCCTTGAATCAACTCTGGATCGTCTCTCTAAAACTCCGGATCGATTTGGAAAGCTCTGTGCCTGAAATGACGAGTCAAGAGCTTGAATCTATTTAAATCTCACGCAATGACCACGATCGTCACTTTACAGACTGCGGTCACCCCTGTGACCTAGGTTTTTTCCCGAGATTTTTCACTGAGGACTGCGGTCTGCCTTTAGTGACTTTGGTCACCAATGTGAAATCCTATTTTTTCAGCATTTTTCCCATTATATAACACCCTGGTTTATTATATTTTCCCTACCATACTATATAATAATCATTTAAAACATGTTTTCACACATTTTTGCATTTATTTCACAATTTTTAAAAATCTATTTTCGATTTGTATGCATTTGAAAATTTTTGGGCATTATAATCTACCCCCCTTAAAAGAAATTTTGTCCTCGAAATTTAAATAGAAAGTACCTGCATATTGTGTCCAATCACTCAGGCCTGGCGAAGAGATCTAGAAACTTCTTCTGCATCTTACTCTCTAACTCCCAGGTCGCCTCCTCCAGATTATGATGCCTCCATAGGACTTTGACCAAGGGTATGTCCTTGGTCCTGAGACTCTGCACCTTACGATCAAGAATTCTGACAGCTAGCTCATTGTAAGTAGCATCGTCTCGAAGTATGATATCCTCCCAGTGAATGACATGAGAAGGATCTGGCTCGTACTTCCGAAGCATCAAAACATGGAACACATTATGCATTGAGGACAATCTATTCGGCAAATCCATCTCATAAGCGCATGCACCGACTCGTTTAATGTTCTCAAACGGACCAAAGTACCGTGGTGCTAGCTTCCCTTTCACTCCAAACCTTCGAATCCCTTTCTGTGGACTAACTCTCAAGAATACTCGATCACCTGGCTGGAACTCTAAGGGTTTCCTCCTTCTGTCAACATAACTCTTCTATCTGCTCTATGTCGTAGCTAGGCTCTTCTGGATTTGCTCCACTTGCAAGCTCATTTCCTCAATCAACTCGGGTCTAGTGAGTACCTGGTCTTCAAAATCTGTCTAACAAGATGGTGATCTACAGGGTCTGCCATAGAGTGCCTCATATGGAGCCATCCCCATGCTCGCTTGATAACTATTATCATATGCGAACTCAGCTAACGGTAGATGCTTGCTCCAATTACCTCTGAAGTCCATGGCACATGCCCTAAGCATATCCTCAAGTATCTGAATGACCCTCTCTAACTGTCCATCTGTCTGTGGGTGAAATGTTGTGCTCATGGTGAGTCTATTTCCCAGTTCCTTCTGTAAGCTTTGCCAGAACTGAGATGTAAATCTGGCATTTCTGTCTGACACTACAGTTCTGGGAACCCCATGCAGTCTCACTATTTCTCGAACATATAGCTCACCCAGTCTACTCACTACATCAGTAGGTCGAATAGGTAGGAAGTGCACTACCTTCATCAACCGATCCACGATGACCCATACAGTGTCTTCCCCTCTTAGACTTCTCGGCAGGCCACTAACGAAGTCCATCGCAATACTGTCCCACTTCCATTCTGGTATTGGAAGTGGTTGTAACAATCCTGATGGCTTCTTGTGTTTAGCCTTCACTTGCTGACAAGTCAGACTCTGGGAGACGTATCGAGCAATGTCTCGCTTCATCCCTCTCCACCAAAAGGTTTTCTTAAAATTCTGATACATCTTATCCCCACCTGGATGCATAGTGTATCTAGTTTTGTGTGCCTCGTCCAATAGGGTTCCTTTCGCCTGTCCAAAGCTAGAAACACAAAGTCTATCCCCTAATCTCAATGCTCCATCTGAATTAAGCCGAAAGTCTGTATGCTTGCCCTGTTTGACGCCCTCAATTAGATCTGAGATCCATTTATCGGTGTTCTGCTCCTCCTTGATCTAGCGTAAAATATCTGGCTGGCAAGTCACTGCATACAAATAGGCCTATCTCTCATCTGTATCTATACTCAGATCGTACTGACTAACCAGCTGATACATCTGTGCAATCTCCTCATCCTTACGACTAGATTTTCTGCTAAGCGCATCAGCTACTACATTCACCTTGCCTGGATGATAGTGCAGCTGAAAGTCATAATCATTCAGGAACTCTTGCCATCTCCTCTAGCGAAGATTTAGTTCTTTCTGAGTATAGATGTACTTGAAGCTCTTATGGTCTGAATATAAATCAAAGTTCTCACCATAAAGATAATGCCTCCAAATCTTAAGTGCAAACACGATCGCTGCAAGCTCCAGATCGTGTGTGGGGTAATTCTGCTCATGTGGCTTCAGCTGCCGTGAAGCATAAGCCACTACTTGTCCTTCCTGCATCAGCACTGCACCCAATCCACTGAGTGATGCATCTAAGCACAGGGTGTACTTCACACCATGGGTAGGTGTAATCAAAACTGGTGCCGAAGTTAACCGTCTCTTCAATTCTTGAAATGACTCCTCACACTTGTCATTCCAAATAAACTTTTCTCCTTTCCTGGTCAACTTCGTCATTGGACCCACTAACTTAGAGAAATATTTAATAAACCTATAGTAGTACCCAACTAACCCAAGAAAACTCCTGATCTCTGTGTCTGTGGTGGGTTGCTTCCAGTTAGATATTGCCTGCACTTTTTCTGGGTCCATTGCTATCCCCTCAGTTGAGACTATATGGCCAAGAACTCACACTTGTTAAATTTGGCATATAAATGGTTCTTTCTCAAGATCTCCAAGACTATATGCAAGTGTTGCTCGTGCTCAGCATCTGTACGACAAAATATCAGAATGTCATGCACAAAAACTATGACAAACTGATCTAAAAACTGGCTGAAGACTCTGTTCATGAGATCCATGAATGCGGCTGGAGCATTGGTCAACCCAAAAGGCATCACTGTAAACTCAAAGTGACCATACCTCGTCCTGAATGTCGTCTTCTGTATATTAGACTCTCGAATTCTCAACTGATGGTAACCCGACCTCAGATCGATCTTAAAAAAGTATTGTGCCCCACTCAACTGACCAAAGAGATCATTGATCCTCGATAACGGATACTTGTTCTTGATTGTAACATGATTCAGCTTTCGGTAGTCGATACACAACCGCATGGATCCATCTTTCTTTTTAACAAATAAGACTGGAGCTCCCCAGGGCGACTCACTGTGTCTGATAAAACCTTTTACAAAAAGCTCGTCTAACTGTGTCTTCAGCTTTATCAGCTCTACTGGTGCCATTCTGTATGGTGGAATAACTATGGGATTTGTACTAGGATGCAGCTCAATCTTGAACTCGATCTGCCTGTGTGGCAGAAGTCCAGGTAACTCATCAGGGAACACATCAATATAATCACACACCACAGGTATCCCCTGAATCTCCTTAGTCCCTTCTGCATCCTCCTCTACTAATAGCTACGTGAAATCCTCTTTCTGCTTAACAACATACAAAAGGGCTAAAATAGGACTCCTTGGCAACCTCTGTATGTTCCCATCAATCTTGAGCAACTCACCAGATGGCAACTTGATGGTAACTCTTCGTTTTTGGCAATCAATCTGTGCCTGGTACTGGGTCAACCAGTCCATCCCTAGTATCACATCATGGCTGTCAAAATGCAGCATGCAGAGATCCGCTGAAATCAGCCGATCTCCAAAGGTGAGTTCGCATCTACATTTCTTCTTTGAACTCACAGTATCGCCAATCGGCGTGACCATCTCCAAGGATTTAGTCAAAGGACTCGTCACCAGCTGTAACTTAGAGTAGCATAGCAGAATTATGGACAAAAACTTTTAGACTTCTACTTGACAGGAAGAAGAACCGAGTAAGAGTGGCCATACCATGAAGGGAATTTGACTGTCATTGGGAGTTGTGAGTTTTAAGATTTAGAATTTGAACCTAGGGTATTAGACTATTAGTTGGAGATAGTTACTTTAATGTGTAGTTATTATTTGTTATAATCACTTAAAGTTGTGGTATGCTTAATTTGGGGAAATGATGAGAGTTTAATGTTTTACACAGACCATGATACCTCCTCGACATAGGAGACCACGTAGGATCCTAGAGCCAGTACCACCACCACCACCTCTAATTTAGCCCAAGCAGGATCCCATACAAAGGATTGAGGCTATGATCAGAGCGTCTACTAAGGCTACTCAGGCCCAGACAACCTTATTAAGAGAGTGATAAGATTGGATTGAGGTTGAGAGATAAAGAGCTAAGCTAGTAGTAGCCCCCTGTACAAGTTGTACCTAATAGAGTTGCAGACTGCACAAAGGTAGCCCCAGTGAGATAGGGAGATGAAGCTACTCATGATCGCCTTCTAAAGAGGTTTCTGGATTTGAGACGCAAGGAGTTCCATGGGGGTTTAAGTGTAGACGCAACAAAGAACTAGCTTTGCAATATTGAGAAGAGTGCTGAGACGTTATATGTAATAACCCAAAATTTTGTCAAATAATTTAAAATAAATAAAATAAGTTAAGTAAATTAATTTCAAAGATTTTAAGAAATTTTGGGTGCAAATTGTGGGTTGGCACATGAAAAATAAAATATATTAGAGATATAGTAAAAATTAAAGCAAATAAGACTTTAATTTGATAATTAAAAGAAAATTAAGGTTTAGTAGAATTAATTATGAAATTTAAGGAATTGCTTAAGAAATTAATAGAAATAAGGTATTTACACATATTGGCTAATATGTGAATGAATAAGGTGTGTGTTAACATAATAAATGTTAATGCTACATATTATAGGAATAGGTACATAGAAAAATTTATAAAAATGCAGTGTGCATATATTTGTTAAAAATAAATGAAGCATTAGTGTATAATTACATAAATTATTATCTGAAAACGAAATATGAAATAAATAAAAATACATGGAAATGAAAAATATAGATTATTTAATTATTGACATTAAAAATATTAAGGAAATAGAAAAATATCAAATAAATGCAATATTAAATAATTAGAAAGGAAAAAAATTAGCAAAATAGATGATTTGTGCAATACAACCAAGTTTTTATCAATTACAAAGTGTATATTTGCTAAAATTCGGATTATAGCAACTTAGAAGAGTGATTTTGGTATTAGAAACACGATCCAACGGCAAGAAATCCATCATCTGCACGATCTGAGATCTCACGGTCACGATCAAAGCCCAAAACAACGTCTAAGAGCATTGAATCACGCAAATCCAACGGCCCAAACTCAATCTTCCAGATCCAACGGCCTAGATCGAAGTCGGATTCAGAGATCACGAACACACCGGGATCGAGGAGCATTCAACGGCCAAGATCTGTGCTTTTGTTTCGATGATCATCGGATGCTGCACCCGAAGAAGATCGAAGGGATCGGATTCGATTCGTTTTCGGTCAATCGCAAACGGTGCTGCGCTCGATGCACATCCGACGGCCCAGAAAGATGTGTTCCAATCAATCGCGAATCGAACGTCGCACTCGAGGACGATCTATGGCTTGCGATCAACCGCCTGATCTCAATCGCGATGTGATTGTCTCGAGGATGATCCGACACTCCAGAACGAATTCATTAATCGTGATCGCGAAACCACACTGCAATCGAGGTTTATCAGATGTTCCAAATTTCATCCGCCTGATCTAATCTTGAATCTAGTGCTGCGATCGAGGAGATCTAACGACCAACGTTCCATCCGCCCGATCTTGATCACGAACGCAATCTTGAGAATGATTCGACGGTTGATATCCGATGCTCTGAATTAAATAACCGAAAATCCGAATTAAATCAATAAAATACATCAAAAATTTGAAAATTGGTTTCTAAAACCCCAAAAATTTCCAAAAAAATTACTTGCTAATCTCTTGTGCTTGGGGAGCACGAAAATTTGAATTATTTGCAAGTTTCTTAACATTAGACCACCACAAACTTGCCATTCTATAAACTTTTGAAGCCTATACAAACCCCCCATGCTCATACTTCAACTCATCCCAAGAAACAAGAGTTGAATTGTCATCTTGTTCTCTAAGCCCTCTTCTTGGCTCCCCTTCTCACTTTCTTTTCCCTCTTGTGTGTGAGAAAATCGGGTGATTTCTCTTGGTGTTTGAGCTTTGAGAGCCATTGCTTCAACTTTGGGGAGAAAGCAACACAAGGTGGAAGTGATTTCTCTTACACACCTTTTTCTTATTCAAAGTTCTAGCAT
>JAJIYU010015069.1:0-12903 GCA_030144865.1 Tinospora cordifolia
TATTTGAAACAATTTTCTGAATTATGTTATTCATCGATAAACATAGTAGCATGTTTATCAGGATTTAAATAGTTTTCTCATTTGCTGAAAATTGAGACTTGGGTTTAGCGCGTAGAAAGAGGTTGACAACCCCGGGTTCCCGGCAGATCAGACCCACTGAGAGATGAAAAGTCCTGCGTACTCAGCAGAGAGCTGAAGGGAGCGCAAGTAGATGTGTTGGACCCACATGATGCATGTATGAGGACTTGGGTTTCGGTCCAGGGGTTCGGGGGTGTCACAAAGGTAGCTTGCTGAAAATTGATGGTTAAAAATGCTTAAGGGGCTAGAAAGGGGTGTACGACTTTAATATACATCAAATCTTGAGAATATGTGTATAAGTCATGAAAACAACTATGATTTCATGCACATGATCCATGCTGGTCGTGGCTAAATATTTAATGGCTTTAGAGGGTTTTAAAAAGGTTTTAAAAGTAATTAGATAGTAAGTGTTCATAATTGAAAAAAAGGGTAAGTTAAGTCCAATTATCGAACATGGGGAATAGTGCACACTAAATGCACTAAAAAGGTGAATGGTGCACTATTTGTTATGTTTGTTAAGAAATTAGTAAATTTATGGTTTAAAAATATTATATGATGTTCAATTACTAAAACTAATTACCTTAAATATTTGAGATTGAGAAGTCATGACATTTGAGTTGACAATGTACAAGAGCAGGAGCTGAGGATGTGCACTGACATGTGGAAATGATTCTCGTGCTCTTTTGTATTATTTTAGTTTTAAATATAGAATATGATTGTATGCTTATTTGATTGAATACCTAGGAGCATGCTAAGGTGTGATTATGTCATTATTATGATTGATTGATTTCATGCATGTATGATATGTTGAGTGATATGCATTATGTGTTGGATAGCATGAGTTATAATCGTGTGTATACTGAATTCATGTCTTCACAATATTTTTTTAGTTACGTTTGAACATGCTAAACACTTGATCTTGTTAAACATTTTAAGACCACTATAATCAATAACTAAACCTGTACCGACTCAATGATTCACAATTGATTATTGTGGGTGTTCTCAAATTATGAACTTGATATTATATTTGAAATGGAACACTGGGTTGGACCCTAGTTCCCAAACATTGGATGATAGGCATGACCCCTCCTTGTCATTAGCGCTAGGCGCTCGTTGTTTTGATGAGAACACCGAGGATGGTCCTTTCGGTCTGAATGTCAACTGAAAAACAATTGAATTGTTTGAAATGCCTAATGTTTGATAAATGTTTGCATATTTTGTGTTTTGACTTTAATAATGCCTGAGATGTATTGTGTATGATCCACTGGGCTCTTAGAGCTCACCCCATTTCTTATTTTTCAGGTACCTAGTAGTTGAGCATTGTCGTTGATGAGACGAAGTAGAGTGTAATTAGTGATAGACCTCCTTGATGAGGTTGTCTTAGTCATAAGTTTATTATTGTCTTTAGTTAGACAAGTAATCAGAGAACCTCCCTTTATTTCATTTATTGAGTTGTTATTTAAAACAAGGCCATGAGGCCAGATGTTAGTTTGATTATTATTGGGTTAATTGAACAAATATGACATCCCATGTTTTTAGTTATAAACCTATTTGTTATTTATTTATTTACTCATATGATTTTGTGGGATATGACCTGGTGGGACCAGGAGATTTGTTATTGATGTGTGAGACAAGTAATATCCCCATTCTCAACGATGTCATGTGACAAAAATGAATATATATGTGTATGTATATCTAACTATGAGATCAATATAGAAATTATGAATGTTTCGGGAGCCAGGGTGTTACATTTAGACCGAAAAGACCATCTTTGGTGTTCTCATTAGACAATACATTCTAACAAAGTGTGCTTAGCACTAATGACAAGGAGTATAGGAACACGCCCATCATCCAATGTTTGGGAACTAGGGTTCAACCCACTATTCCATTTCAAACCAAAGTGCCAATTTCATACTTTAAGAATACCCACAATGATCAATTATGACTCACTGTACCGGTACGTGGTTCAGTTCTTGATTACAATGATATTAAAGTGATAACGAGATTCCAAATTATAGCATGTTCACGTTCTCATAATTCAAAGATAACTTATCCATAACATATAATCAATCGTACATAGAGTCACACACTATGCTATTTCATATAGTACATATGCAACTTATATATATATATATATATTAAACATGTAATCATCATAAATGCACGATAATTATAAAATCAAAAGATTTATTAATCAACATACTGGCATACATCTAATATTCATTCAAAATAACAAATAAACACATTTCATATTTAAAACTCAAATAATACTAAAGAGTTAGGTAATCATTTTCATTTTTTCAGTGCGAATCTTCAAATCCTTTTCATCATGCATTGTAGTCCCAATGGTCTTAAATTCTCAACCCAAGATATTTTTAGAATTATCATCTTCAATCATAATTTTAATATACTCCAAATTTATATAACTAATTTATCTAATTTATATACATGTACATTCATAACTAATGTTGTTTTAGATAACTATAGTTTATATTGTGTATGAAGTTGTAGTTGTTATTTATTATTTAATATAAACAGATTGAATGTATATATATGTATAAAAGATACCTATCTGCTGCTTTTAACAAATTTGGATACTCATCTGTCAACTGATTTTATGTTATAAAATCTGTAAAATCCCTCATCTTTAAGTGTTAACTGATTATTTATATTATAAAATCTGTTAAACTACAAATATTATATATATATTCTCACCCATATATTAATCTATTAATATTATATAGAATCTGTTAGCAGATTTTATACTCTCACCCATGTATAATATATAGAATCTATTAATCTATTAATATTATATATACTCTCACCCATGTATAAATATTATATAAAATCTGTTATATAAACCAGTTATATATATTATATATTATAACATCAATTTGTTATAAACCATTATTATGTACATTATACATCGGTTTCTATGTATCTATCATTATAACGATATATATATATATATACAACTGATTTATATATATCTATTACCACTAATTATGTATTTTTCTCAACCCATTTCTAAAGAATGTAAAGAAAAAGAGAATAAATTATACCTTTGATCATTAATCTACTCTTCGAATGCATTTTGAGAACTCCGTTAATGGCTTCTCGATGCTCTCGTGTTCTTACTTGGTGGCTCTAGGGTTGTAAAAAACTTTAGAATGCTTTTAAAATAAAAGAAACTAGGGTTTATACAAGGAATTCTATGTAGTCTCCTAGTTGTATTAGAAACCTAATTCCTAGTTGTATTATACGTACCATTTAGTCTCCCAGTTATATTATAATACATAATTTTTTAATATTTATTTAGTTTTATTTTTTTCAATTATTACAAAAACAATTCTCACTCTAATTTTTTGCATAATTCAAACCTCATTAAGGTGGACTAAACACATTGAATTTCTTTATAACAAATGTCATCTCACTCCCAAACCCAATATCATGATCGTTATTAACTACTTTTACCATGAGTGGTTTGTACCACACATGAACATGTTTTCTTATAAAAAGCCAACATTTCCAAATCAACCCTACTGTAACTATATATTGTCTAATGTAGCCTCAGATATGAAGCCTCGCAAGTACATGAATGGAGACTCTTGAAAGTGGAACTAGAAAACATTAAGACTTTTCTCAAATGAAAACTTAATCTTTACGTGCTACAAAGATAGCATGATATTTATTAAAGTCTAGATGGTCTCAAATGTGTTGCAAACACCTTGTAGTTTCTTCAACTTCACATTTCCACTCTTAGCCCTACTGTTTATAGTGTGGCCTAAGTATATTAATTTATTTGTCCATACCTTCATAAATTTTTTCTCTTTGTGGTGTCAACCATGTTGTATTGACATATTCAACCAAACCCTTATAATCTTTGTTGCATTCAAAGATAACCTTCTTTCAATGACAAGATAAGCTCATTATACCTATTCATAAATTATTGAAACCACTCTGTCTTTCTAAAGTAGGGTTTACAATTTGCAAGCACATTTTTGCATATGTGCCATGTACATGAGAGATTCACAACAATGAAGAAGACTTCTACAATAGCAGAAGAAGACTTTTACAATAGCACTCATTAATTCGTACTCTCAGTTTGGCACAATGATCTTGGGGGTATGGCCTTCCTCCATCAAACCCTTAATCTTGAGTAATGGCCAAGTTTAATTCTTTTTTTTTGGATGCCATGTACACAAAGGCTAGTGAAAATTTCAAAGCATGTCATACCTACAATCTCTAACAATGGATGGCCATACTTGTTGGTCTTGCATATGGATTCCATCAACAACACATATGGCAAGCAACATAGAATATCAATGGAAACATGATGTGTTTAAAAAAGATCTCATACAATGTTCATACCTCCCTCACATGCGTGTTATTCAACATACAGTTCAACATTCAACCTATACAACAATTGTTGCACTTGAAATTTGCTCGCAAATTGTTAGTTGCATAGTAGATTGACATTAGTATAGGTGATTTACTGCATTTTATAAGAATTTAATGGAAAATTAGACACATTTGTGCATAACTAGTGGCATGTGCATTCAGATTAGGAATTGCATGTTTCATTGCATTTTAGACTTGTTTTCATGTTTTACAACATTTCTATAAGAAAGTCATGTCTGGGGAAGGATTTTTAGTGTGGTGCAGGTTCAAGATGAAGCCAAAAGAGAATTACAACATGTAGAGGCAGAGAAAAGGGAAAATCAAAAGGAAAGCAACAAATTACCGCGGTAGGATGACCGACGACCGAGGTAGCCGAAGGAAGGTAAAGAAAAGAAACAACTCATTGGTTACCGCGATCAGTGGTCCAGTGACCACGATAACCAGAATGTGATCACAATGTGAAATAGATTGACCACAATCCACAGAATGGTGGATATCCGTGTTTTTATTAAAAGACGATACTGACCACGGTCACTGATCGCAATAACACGATTAATTACTGGGTTTATCATATTTTTAGAATTTTTTTAGTGTGGGCCTATAAATAGAAAAGGAGATTAGAGTCTAAACATACCTAAATAGGAAAATCCTGACTATGATGGCTCAAGAAGAGAAAAACAAGAGGTTTAAGAAGGGATTGAAAATTTAGAGATCAAGCTTTGAGTATGTCTATCTTTATTCTTTCCTTTTTGATGTTTTCATTTAATTCAATGTCAAGCTAGTTAGTTTTAAATGTCTAGGATGTAAATCTCCAATGTATGAACGTGAGATTTCTTATTGAAGTAATTGATTTAAATGCATTATTCTATATTGTATGTGCTTAATACTTGATGTTTACTGGCCATGAACATTATGAGTTCAAATCATTAAACTAACTCAGAAGAGAGGTTTAATGGTAGATTATCATATATAGACCTAGATTAGTTGATCGACCGGAGGGTTGTCAACTATTTAGGGGGTTGCACGAGATTGCCAATTACACAACATTAGTTTGTTGATTAAGTGACTCGGAAGAGGGTATTAGGAGACAATACTAATAGAAATTGAGGTACCTCAGGAGAGGACTTCAATTACAAGTGCTAAAACTCATAATGCAGAAATTTCATTAGCTGAAATAAGAATCACAGGACATACAATAGAATTTATTATCCTAGACAGCTTTTCCACATAGTTTTTAAGAACAAATTTTTACTAGTTTTGATAGTTTAAGTTCTTATTTAGAAATTAACAATTCAACCCTAATCAGAGTCTTGATAAAATGAAAGTTAACATCAAATTAGGATTCGAGATACTTAAGTAAATTCCATTCCCCGAGGATGATATCCGGACTCACTAGTTATTACTAGTGCGATCCTGTATACTTGCGGGGTTGTCAACAAGTTTTTGACGTCGTTGCTAGGGAATGGTGCTAACTATCTTAAAACCAAATGAACTTGGTTTAGTTTTAATCAAGGCAATTTTATTTTTATTTTCATTTTTTAATTGACTGCTTTCCATATTTATTCAAATTCATTGAATACACTTGATCTTGTGTTTGCTTTCGGTGTTTCAGGATTGCATAAGTAAACGTCCTTGTGAACCATATGATCCAGATTTATTCAAAATTATAAATCAGATTCGGTGGGAAACCCAAGGGCAAATACCAACTATGGCTGATAGTGGAGCTTCCGGTGTGGAAAATAATAGAGAAGCACAACATAGGGAAACACCCTTAAGATATTTCTTCAAACCAGTCGTGAACAACAATTACTCCAGCATAGCAAGGACATCGATAAATGCAAATAACTTTGAACTAAAACCATCCTTAATTACAGGTGAAGCAGCAGCAATTTGGAGGTTTAGCAATCGAACATCCTATGGCTCATCTCAATTCATTCATGGAGATCTGTGACGCAGTCAAGATGAATGGAGTGACTAAAGACCAACTAAGGCTGAGGCTTTTCCCTTTCTCTTAAGGGATAAGGCTAGAAGTTGGTTGAAAACCTTACTTCCAGGAAGTATCATAACATGGGAGAAAATGGGACAAAAATTCCTTCAAAAATACTTCACACCCGCTAAAGTACATCAATTGAGGGGTAAAATCAGTTCTTTTAAGCAATTCGAGTTTGAATTGCTATATGAAGCTTAGAAAAGGTTCAAGGACTTATTAAGGCAATGCCCACAACATGGATACCTCCCTTGGCTTCAAATTCAGATGTTCTACAACGGACTCACACCGCCAACTAGAGCTTTGGTAGATTCTGCAGCTGGAGGTTCATTGATGGGAAAGTCCACCGCTGATGCCACCCAACTCATTGAAGACATGGCATTAAATGCATATGGTCATGGTACAGAGAGAGGAACAACCAAGAGAGTGGGGCTTCATGAGGTTGATGAAATTAATGCTTTGCATGACCAAATTGCAGTGATGACTCATAGACTAAACTTGGTAGAAGAGAAGAATAGTAGTGGGCAATATCAGAATCAACAAACTCAACATGTTCAGTCAATTGCTAAAGCCAACAAGGCATCTTATTCTAGAGAGAGGCTTCTATTGAGCAATTGAATGCCATGAACAGATTCAATGGTTACCAAAGACCATCTGGGGGATATAATATTCCAAAGTACTATCATCCAGGAGTTAGAAATCATGAGAACTTCTCATACTCAAATGATAAAAATTTTCAACTCCCACCTGGATTTGTGCCACAACAACTTTTACAGGACAAAAAGCCATCCTTGGAAGACAACCTTGATGAAATGATGAACATGCACTCAAGGTTCTTTAAGGAGCTAACAGGAAGGGTGGACAAGAATGATAGTAGAGTTTCTGGCATTGAGGTTCGAATTGGAAACATGAATGCCACAGTTAAAAGCTTAGAAACTCAAGTGGGGCAGTTGGCACAAATAGTGTCAAATCAGCAGCGTAGCTCATTTCCAAGTGATACTCAAGCAAACCCAACGAAGAGCTACAAGGTGGTGATGACCAAAAGTGGGAAAGAGGTAGCAAGCCCACCCTATCTAGCTAGGACATATGTTGAAGCTGAAGATGTTGATAGTTATGAAAAGGATGTTCCAAGGCAACCAACTATACAACATGAGGTGTCTCCTAAATCACAATGGAAACCCAACGGGATTATCATTCAAGATGGTAGATTCTAGAGCCTCCACCATTGCCATTCCCTCAAAAGTTCCAAAAGAAGAAGTTGGATGAACAATTTGCTAAGTTTCTGAAAATGTTCAAGAAGATTCATATCAACATCCCCTTTATAGAAGCTCTACAACAAATGCCCAATTATGCAAAATTTATGAAGGAGATCGTGTCTAAAAAGAGGAAATTAGAAGACTTTGAAACTGTGAAGCTCACTAAAAAATGTAATGCAATCCTTCAGAAGAAACTTCCTCAAAAATTGAAAGATCTAAGCAGCTTCACTATACCATGAAACATTAGATCTGAAATCTTTGAGAAGGCACTTTGTGATCTAGGGGCTAGCATAAATCCCATGCCCTTATCAGTGTGCAAGAGCTTGGGCATGTCAGAATGTAACACCCCGTCCCCCGATCCATCTCGCGGGTTCCCTCGGGCCATGCTTGGAGAAGACGCGCCTGCTCTACTAGGGAAGTTGTCGTCGCATCATCCACCGAGAGCCAGATCGCTACTAGATCCAATCTCACATTCTATCTCGTTCTTTCAATCTCTTTCAAGTAGAAATAAAATCAATTTAAATAGCCATGCATTTTTTTTGAAACAAATTTCTAAGTAAATAAAATGGCTTAGTAAAATTACAAACTGAAATGAAAAACATCAAGTTCAAATTTAAACAATTTAAAAGACTCTAAAATAATTCTAAAGCATTTAATCACATATAAAATACTAGTCAAAGAAAGAGGCACAGGCCCCATTCAATTAAGTACAAAAATAAAGTGTGCACAAAAACACTAACAACCTCCCTAGCGAGGTTTCACCAAAGCATTTAGACTCGCCCAGTGATGGTTAACTCGCATCGTGTCAACAGTCACCTAAAAAGGAAAGGAGGTGAGTTCGAGAGCCCAGTGGATCATACCAATACATCGCTAGCATATTCAGACCAAAACACCAAACATACAAACACTTTCATTACATTAGGACGTTTCAAACACTTTATTGTTTTTCGTCGTAATTAAGACCAAAAAGTTTGTGGCCTCGGTGTCCCCCTCGTGGTCTCGGAACGAATCTGGAGGTATCGTCCGAGGGCCGGTTACCGTTTGGGACACTGGCGGGGGCCTGAGGTCCAAAGTGACACCCAACTTGCCACCAGTCTAGTTGAGGACACCCACGATGACACCCTAAGGCCGGTCATTGCGCCGGTATGTGATTCTTTTGCCTTAATTTAATCTTCTTTAGTTTCACAGACAAGGTTCTCAATCCACACCAGCATAACATGTACTAACCTATGCAATTAAAATCATATAAATCATTCAATAAAAATTCAAGCAATCTATATCTCTAGAAAGCACATAACCGAATGTTATGATATCATGGCAATCATTCCAATCAATTGCCACATTCCTAGTAGGATACTAAACACAAGAATGAAAACAACCATCATGTTTTATATTTAAATTTTGAATAATAATAGAGAGTACAGTAATCACACCCACCTTAATTTCTGGAGTCACTCGCGCCTCTACGTCACCTCCACTATTCTTGATCTGAAATTAAAAATCAAAATAATTCGTTAATTTATTTTCAAGTTCCTCTTATTCACCCAAAAATTCATATTTCCACTTCAATTTAGATGGATTAATTTCAGTATTTAAAAATCCCTTAAAAATTTCTTTAGCTCTCAAATAAATATTTTCTACTTTCGTAGGACAGTTCTAGTTTTTAGTATTTACCTCAAGACTCCAACCATATTTCTTTTTATATCAAAATTATCCATTCGTATTAAAAGAAACTCTATTACGAATAAAATAAGACTTCCAAATCTAAGAGCTAAGCGAATCTCTAGAAATATCAATTGTCATCTGAAATTATTTCTAAGTCTTCAAATCCAATCCTTCGTACTCATTTTTTGGAAATAATTTATTTCCACTAATATCAACTCAGGGATTTTTGGATTGAAAGGACTATATTTCTCTTAAAAATATTAGATTTCCATAAATTCCCAAAATAATTCAAATAATAGATTTTTAAAATATATCTCTCAACCTTCGAACTCTTTTAACTTCGATATCCAACATCCATCCAAAAATTTACAAGCATAAGTAATAGTTTTAACAAAAATATAAATAAAGTTCCAAATTTCTAAATCTCATTTTGCGCATCTAAAATCAACGAAATAGTCAATTTTCAGCTATCATAAATTTAGAAATCAGAAGCATACATATTATACTTCTTCTACCATGTAAAATCATTCCTAATTAAATTAGGATTGTATCCGCAAAATCATATCCCAACCATTTATTCAAAATCTATATGCATCAAAATAATATTTCTACCAAAATATTGATTAGGCTTTAAACTTCATATATTTTTTTTCTATTGAAGGCTTTGGTTTCTTGGACTTCATTTCGCGCATCAAAGTCACAGAAATGACAAATAATAAATATATTTCTGGCCATCGAAGAAAATTTAGAAATCAAAACGATAAGAACATTAAAATCAAAACTATGAATAAAAAATGTAAGAGCATTGAAATCAATACTATACCAATGTTAGGCTTTTCCTTGCGCAAGAATTGCACAACTTTCAGATTTAAAATTACTTCGCGAAGCATGCACTAGCAGCTTAGTAGCTCATCTTCTTCGTGGCGTATGAACACACCCCGTGGCTACAACACAACCACAACGCTGTGGCTAGCTGGATTTTCTAGCAACATGCACAGCGCGACACACATGTACAGCTAGCTGGATTTTCTAGCTAGCTAGATTTCACATTTTTTTTGGGTTTCAAAAATTGCATATTTAATTTTTTTTTCTTCCAAATCGCAGCAAAAATCAGCAACGTTCTTCTTTCATTTTCATCGTTGAATCACACACATCACGCACCAACCACCCTTTTTCGTTGTCCAAACCAAAATTCCAGATTTGAAAACACACGGCAGATCTAACAACACATCATGCATGCACCAGCAATAGCACCAACAGATTTGAAAACATCATGCACGCACCAGCAATAACACCAGTAGATCTGAAAACTTTAACGCACGCACCACATTTGAAAATGTTCCTTCTTCAAAGCAAGACGTAGCAACTAGCTAGATGCAGTACCAACAATGAAAATAGAGGCAAGCTGACAGTGAGGAGTGGCAATGGTGGATAGCAAACAGCTGGACAAACCAAATCACGCACCATCAAACTATATCCAGTAGCTGGTTGGTCTTGCAAGAGGTGAACTGCTACAAATGGTGGACAACAACAAATCTTACGAGCTGCAACCTAGATCCACGACCAGCAAATGGATCTTACGTGATTGAGCTTCAAACAAACTAGATCTTGGCTAATTCTAAGGTGCACAGACTAGATCGTGGCTGGTTTGAGCTTGTGAGGGTGGTGACAATGGCAGATTTGGTGTTGTTGCTTTATATTTGGGGTGTTTGCTTCAAATCTAATGTGTGTGTAACTATTTTTTTTATCCAAATCCTACCAGAAACATGAATGAAGAATCAAAATGTGAACTCACCAAAAATCTGGATTTTTTTTTGTTATTGCTATAAGACTTGAATGAAGAAAAGAAGAAGAACAATGAGCTTCCTTTTTTGTGTGTGTGTGTGTGTGTGTGTATGTTCTGTTTGAGTGTCCGAAACCTTGAGCAATTGTGTTATATATGTGAGAATACTTATGCATATATATATATATATGCATAAGTATATACTTATGCATATATATATGCATAAGTATATATATATGCATAAGTATATATATATATATATATATATATATATATATATATATATATATATATATTTTTAAAATAATAACCTTTCATCCTTTTTTTGTGGTAATATTATTTTTTTTTTCAAACAATTTTTTTTTTCATTCTATCAACCCCATGATATTCAAAATACACATTTACATAAATCTTATACATATATATATATATATTTTTTTTTTCACCAATAAAATATATCTTTTTTTTTCATTGCGACATGCTCGCATTACAAAAATTTGGGCTATTACAATCTACCCTCCTTAAAAGAATTTCATCCTCGAAATTTAAAAGTACAAATGCCTGTATGATGCTATCCTGTCAAGTGTTCCTGGTGAAAAGAGCTGGGTATTTAGTCTGCATCTCGTTCTCCAACTCCCAAGTCACCTCTTCCAAATCATGATATCTCCACAACACCTTGACCAAAGGAATGTCCTTGGTCCTGAGGCTCTGCACCTTACGGTCTAGTATTCTGATTGTTGGTTCTTCGTAAGTCGCATTGTCTTGAAGTATGACCTCCTCCCAGTGTATGACATGTGATGGGTCTAGCTTATACTTCCGCAGCATCGATACATGGAATACGCTATGGATCGAGGACATACTAGTCTAGCTCGTAAGCATCGATACAATTCAGCAAATATAGCTCGTAAGCGCACTCACTGATCCACTTGAGTATCTCGAACAAACTGATAAATCTTGGTGCTAGCTTCCCCTTGATTCCAAACCGTCTAATTCTGTTTTGTGGGCTAATCTTCAGGAAGATTCTATCACTCAGTTGAGATTCTAAAGGTCTTCTTCTTTTGTCAACATAACTTTATTGCCTACTCTGAGCTGTCATTAGCCTCTTTTGAATCTTCTTTACCTGGGTGTTTATTTCTTCTACCAATTCTGGTCCTGTGAAGTGTAACACCCCGACCCTCGTATGTTCATTTGGACATATCCATTTATGGACATAACCATTGTTGCATCCGCTGTCATAACAGATGTTAAAATAGTGGACTTAACCATAGGCCGCATCCTATGTAACTTTACAAGTGACACATACTTGACTTTCTATTCCCACTATCCCATGCCATAAAAACTAAACAAAGCTACATAATAAGAGATAAAAAGAAATTCCAAATCTTTATTAAATCATAAAAGAAAGTTCACACTATTAAACAAAGAAAACATAGTGAAAATTCTTAAGATTTGGGCAACATGCCTTACATGGAAAAATAAAAAACCCTAAAAGGTAGACGTTTGTAATACCCCAGAATTTTGTCAAATAATTTAAAATAAATAAAATAAGTTAAATAGATTAATTTCAAAAATTTTTGGGTGCAAATTGTGGGTTGACACATGAAAAAAAAATAAAGTATATAAGAGATATAGAAAAATTAAGTAAATAAGACCTTAATTTGATAATTAAATGAAAATTAAGGTTTAGTAGAATTAATTATGAAATTTAAGGAATTGCTTAAGAAATAAATAAA
>JAJIYU010015070.1:0-12869 GCA_030144865.1 Tinospora cordifolia
AAAAAAAAAACTTACATTGCATTTGTATATAAGCTTTTATGGCCATGCAATTTACCAAACGATTTGTGCCATTACATATTTTCATGATAAAAGAGAAGAAAAATAAATAAATAAAAGAAGGTGGACTTCCCATCATGTCTAATTATAGTATAATAAAATATCATTTAATCATATTGAAACAACAAAGATTAAATGACTCAAATCAATTCATACATGTTACTGTAGGTTACCAAATACAAAAATAAATCCATAAATAAATAAAGCAATGAATATTTTTAAATTTTTTTGAAACTCAATAAATAAACTTTTTGTATGTGTCCATTGAAGTATTTACTCATTAATCCAGATGTCTCACTAAGTAAAGATTTAAAATATATTACATGATGATTGTATATAGCTCCTTAAAAATTAGTTAAATATTAAAAGTTAAAGGTGTATTTGATGCACAACATATAATTGAATTATTTAAAAAAAAAGGTGATGAAATAAAATTGAATTATATAGTAATTGATCCTACTATTTTTGAGGAGTTTATTTAATTATACAATTGTAGAATAAAATGCGAACTTGAATAAATATTTTATGATATATTATTGTAGCAAAACATAGAACTAACATTTCCATGGGCCAAAAGTGCAAACTAATATCATGTAATTAATATGTAATTAATATAATATAATATGTACATACACATACTTCAAGCATCAAAAGTAAAAGGCCTGGTTCATCTTGTTCGAACTTGCCACTTCGCACGGTCGCACCCTCTCTGGTATGGAAAAGGACTCGGAATTGACATCATCGTTGCAGAAGCTTCATCTCAATAACCACAAGCCTAATACTGAAATAACCGAACCCTTTAGTATGTGCAATTTCATCTAACTCTGTTTTTTCTGTCAAATTTACGCAGCTGTTGTTGCTGTGTTCTAAGTTGCTGTCGAGATGAATTAGCGAGATTACCAGCTGTTTCTCAATGTTTTTGTAGAGGGCTTTTGCTATATTTCTTGTTTCCTTCAAAACCCATGTTTTTCTTTGTGCCTAAGTGGAGCTGATTGCTTCAAATTGCAACCTTTAACGTTTCTGTAAACCCCAATTCTAATTTTTGTGGGTTTTTTCTCCCAATTATACTGCTGTTGATTAATTCACAGGAGATTTTATTCATGGAGAGATCATAGCAGAGTCTTTTTTTGTGATTTTTTTTTTGGGTATCAATTATTGAAAATTTGATTTTATGACCTGAGACATATGACTGGAGTTGTTGCTTTTAGGACTCTGTATATGCTTGTAATTATATTTTCATTCTTGAGTTCGTCTCCATGCTTATGTAGACCTCTAAAATAATGGTTTTCTCTAGTATAAAACACAATATGTTACGGTGTTGGAGAAGTGGTTAGACGTTTGAGAACATAGCATCGAACTTCATTGATCTCCATTACTGAATTTTTGTTCGATTGATCTTCATTGCCTACTGATGTGGGCAAATCTTTCTCAATTGGGTAATATGTTTGTAATTGTAATTTTTCTTGCGTACACATTTCCTAGTGCATTTATACATGTGTTTTGCTGCTAATTTGCATCATTTAATGGCACTACTAATCTGCTCTTAGCGTGTCAAGTATTTAGAAGTTTTAATTGTGTCAATAATTGTGTTTTTATGTGTCCATCCTATCTTGAAAATGCTTTCTGAAAAGAAATACTTATGATGCTTCAGAAGTTTGAGCAAGGGAAATTGGTAGTGCTCATGTTTAACTATCTTAGTGTATCCATTGCAGGATCACCACTTGAGAAAAATATATGTCAAAAAAGCTTAGTTGGTTTGCGTGAAAAGACTAAATGTAGGAGTCTTGTCAATTTATGTCTTGGAGTTCTAGGGAGCCACCTTGAGGACATTTTGGAGGACTTGAATGAGATTGCCATGTGCTTTCCTCCAGATTCTAAGGTATATTTTAGTGAACCTTATTTTTAAGTTTATAATCTTTTGTCTCCTTCAACCGTGGTTCTTGTTATTGTTTCCATCACATCCTCAGATTCTTTTTTTTTTTTTGGGCCAATTATTTCTTGGCTCTGTGATCTGCAGATGGCAATGATGGCAATTGCAAGACGGCGGCATTTATTGAACGATGAAGTTCTTGTTGCATTAGCCGATTGTTCCTGGGATATCTTAGACATTTCTGGTTCTGATGTTTCTGATTTTGGCTTGTCAAAAGTGGCAATGTTATTTAAATCCCTCAAGGCTGTTGACATAAGGTATTGAACGGTGCATTTGCATTTCATTTTAGTCGGAGGAAATATAAGGTACCAACTTTTTTGCCAGCATGTGCATCACGTATACAGCAAGTAGAATTAAGAAATACCACTAATTATATACTCTGATTATGCAACAATTAAAAACGAATTTCATCTGTTGATGGGTAATGCTAAAGTGGCCTAATTATATGGCATTGACCAATCTGTCAAATTATTCTGTATCCTCAGGGTATAATGAATGGCGAACAAGTAAGGGAAGACCTTTTATGATGGATGCTTGCCTTAGTCTGTCATTTGTGGAAATCTCATAGGTGAATCCCTGCCCGGTCTAATAAGCCAAACTGAAAACCTGTGTGGAACCTCATTTCTTGAACGTCAAATGTTGGTAGGCATTCTGTAATATGGTTAATTTATTGGTACCTTGTATTTCCTCTTTTATTTGCCTACCCTTTTAGTATATTTACTCTTTCACTATATACTTAATTTTCCAGGAAAGCTTTCTTTTTGTTTGTGAAAGTTCCAATAATCATTGTGTTTGTTCCACAGCCGCTGTCGGAGAATTACCGCATTGGGTGTCTCTGAACTTTTGAATAATTGTCATTCGATAGAGATACTGAGATGTGGGTATGTACGCTTTCTTTGAATCTCGGGTTTTGGTGGCTTTGATTTTGAATTTTGGTACTTACTTCCCCTTGAGATTTTCTAAAACAGTTCCATTAAAGCTAGGCTTCCATTTCTAAGAAATTTTTTTTAGCTCACATGTGAGATGTGTTGGAACCATGTGGTGGAAAATGAAAATTAGTTGAATTCCATTGCTGCTGCAGAGGGTGCCCCAGGAGTGACTGTACCGCCCGAAGATGCTTGGATATCTTGAAGCCTAAACTGAATGATATGGTGGGCGAATCTTGGGAGGAACTTGATGCCGTTGAAATAGCCAATGGAGCACAGTCACTGCGCTGGCTTGTATGGGTATGAGCTGGTTCTTTTGCTTTTCATACATAATTGCTTATGCTACACATAATTTAAGGCAAGAACTAGTGTACTGTGACTGCACTGCCCTGACATGATCATAAGATTTCATTGCTCTTATCACTATTTTCTTTCCTCTCTTTTCTCAGCCAAACGTTGATTGCGATTCACAGGAGAGCTTAGCCACTGAATGCCCCCGTATCATATTGAACCCTAGACCATCCCCACTTGGTCTTCGAGGAATTGAAGTACCTGATGAGGCGTTGCCTGATATAACATTAGATGAACCTATTGTGAAGGACATCGATCCAAGAACATGGGCAGTGTCTCGGGTCGCTCCAAGAGCCGTTGTTCCATCTGTTTCAAGCTCCTCTGAGTTGCCTATGGCTGAGAGATTCAGGCTTGCATTTGTTGAAAGGGACTTGAAATTTGCACCGAAGCGAGCAAAGAATGCTAGGCAACATCGGCGGCGTGCAGAGAGGGAATGGGTGATGACCAGTACGGAGGCAAAATCTGTAGCTCTTGCATCAAAACTGAGCAAATCGCTGCGCAAACCATAGTGCTGATCATGAAACTTATTTTTGCTTTTTCATTTCCCTGAAATTTTTGTAGTGTATCTTGGCTTTCTTGTTCATTTGATGCCAATGAAGGTTCATATTGTTAAATTGAGTATTCTTCTTACTTGCTATTACTTGCACTAGAAACATGGAACATGTATATGGACGCCGCATTGTCTGAACTTTTTCTACTAGTTACAAAGATATGATATGCTTGATTCTTGATTTTAGGAGTTTTTTTATAACTCTTATAAATATGTTTTTTTAAAAGGAAATTCATTTTTTTTTTATTCTCTCAATCAAAGCTTTAAAAATAGGTAAAGAAAAAAAAATTGGAGAAATTTTTATTTTTTGGTCATCAGTTTTTAAACATTTGGCCTCTACTCAATTTTTTATTGAGGCATCATCATCATTATTATTATTATTATTATTATTATTATTATTATTATTAATCATTTTTGACACAGAACATTGCCAAAGGCATTTGTGTGTGTATATCTAGTTATAATTGTTTCAGTTCAATATGTTTTGAGAATAAAAAAAATTATAATCTTCCTTTTCCGTTAGAAAAAGGAAAAAAATATAAAAAGAAAAGATTTTTTGAATTGAAATTTTTTTGGATATCTGAGATAATTTTTTTAAAAAAAGAGCAAGAAGATGGTGTCAATTACAAATATGAATAATATATATTTTTAGAATACAAAAACTTCAAATTGAGCCACAATATACTTGTCTAGTTTTGACCAAAATATTCTTAATGTTTAAATTTAATTTAATTTAATTTAATTTTTAATTAGCAGGTAGCAAAATTGGGTTCCATAGAAAAGTGGATATATGTTGTCTGAGTTATTTTAGTTATTATTTATCCCTGTTTTATTTGTTTACAATTGTTAAAAGATAACATAAATAATATTAAAAATAATGTAATTAGTGACTACATTTTAGCGAAAGATAGGAACATTTATCATGAGGGTTTTTGGGTCTAACAAATGGTTCATTTTTCCGTAATCCAATTCCAACCCTGTACTTCTATTTTTTACTCTATGTTTTTACTTGAAAAAATATTAACTTATGTACTCTATTTTCCGTAATGTAATATTAACTTATGTACTCTATTTTTTACTTGGAAAAATATTGGTAGAATATTCTTTTTCATCTATTTTTTATATTTCCTTCTCCTATTTTCTTAAAATATGTATTTTTATATAAATTTTATTTTATGTATTTACTTAATATTACATTTAGTTATTAATTAAATAATAAATAATACACTATTTAATAAAATAATAGTTAATTAAAAACATATTATTATTTATTAATTATCAATTACTTATTAATTAATTAGCAATTAATTAATTATTATATAAAATTTACATTTTTATCTGAATTTAAAAAATGATACATTATAAAAATAAAATATAAAATATAAAAATAGGTAAAATATTGCATTAATAATTTAAATTTTAATTTAAGTTGATAATAAAAATATAATATTTAATTTAATTTAATAATATAATTAAATTTGTTAAATGATAATTATAATCATATTTAAAAACAAAAAAGAAAACAAAAAAAGTTAAAAAAAGAAAAAGAAAAAAAGAAAAAAGAGAAAAACAACCTAGAAAACAAAAAAGGCAAAAAATAAATAAATAAACCACCGGCAACGCCATCTTTGGCACTGGTAAACAGATGCCCTAATTTCTCTGGGCTGGTTCTGAAGTTCACCCTAGGAAAAATTTGAAGGTACATCACAAGTGTCACATTTACTGATTTGGGTATTTACTATTTCGACTTCTAATCGAGCACGCGAGACGATTGATGAACTGGGTCTTCTTTCAAATCTTGCAAAAGCAAGAATTTCATGTTTGTAACTTACAATTCGTCAAGAAGTAGAGCCATTAGAACTTCAATCCGAAACTTGTACAGTGGGGGGAAGCGGTTTGCAACTCCCATTACTGAAGAAATAGTTTTTAAAGCAATTTGTGTGAACATTCGGCAGAGGAGATCACGATGGCGCTTCATGGAGCAAATATCTTCAAGTCTGACTCATTCACTAGTAAATCGAGTAATTCAAGAACTCAAGATTTGCCCACAATTAGCTTTAGAATTCTTGAACTGGGTAGGAGAGAAAAAGAGCGTTCTTCACAGTTTAGAATCCTATTGTACTGTGATTCATGTATTGGTTAATGCAAGAAGGTTTGAGGATGCTCTGTCTCTCATGAGGAAATTAATTCTCAAGTTTGGAATTCACCCATTAGAGCTTGCGGAAGCTCTGTTGGATAGCTTTGACACTTGTCCATCAAGTCCCGCAGTTTTCGATTCCCTGGTTCGTGCTTGTACTCAAATTGGAGCTACGGAAGATTGTTACAGAGTGATTAAGATGCTGGAGAATAAGGGTTTTAGAGTTACGGCTCATGCTTGGAACAACTTTCTGAATCATCTTTTGAAATTGAACAATGTTGGTAAGTTTTGGAGTACGTATACAGAACTAATCACTAAAGGGTATTCAGAAAATTTGTACACCTTCAACTTGGTTATATGTGCTCTATGTAAGGAATGTAAACTTAGGGAAGCTATCTCCATAATTTATCAAATGTTGAAAAGAGGCGTTCTACCAAATGTCGTTAGTTTAAACATGCTCATTGAAGGGGCTTCTGGGATAGGTGATGTTGATCTTTCCATTGGCCTGCTGAAGAAGATCATGCTAATGCAAGTCCAGAGCCTAAAACCCAATGTAGTTACATACAATTGCCTCATTAATGGGTGCTGCAGATGGGGGAACTTGAAAGTTGTCAACGAAGTTCGAACGAAAGACATGATTGAAATGGGCATCAGGCCTAATGCTAGGACTTATGCAATTCTAGTTAATGGGTACTTGAGGAATGGGAATATAGAGAATGCTCTTGAGTTGTGCAATGAAATGGTGGAGATAGGAATGACACCGATTCCTATAGTTTACAATTCTATCATCCATTACCTTTGCGAGGAAGGAGACATGCAAGAAGCGTCTTTGCTCTTATCAGACATGTTGGAGAAAGGCCTTGTGCCTGATCAGTTCACTTACTCTATTCTTGCAGAAGGGTTTTGCAGAATTGGCTGCTTGAATGAAGCCATGAAATGTCATACTAAGATCATTGAAAAGAACATTCCTTTAGATGCATATTCCTACAATATTCTCATTAATCATTTGTGCAAACAAAGGGACAGTAAAGGAGTGAAGCAGATGCTTGGCAGCATGTTTGCCAGAGGTGTGGTTCCTGACCAAGTGACATATAGCATTTTAGTTAGTAACTACTGCAAAGAAGGGAATATGGAAAATGCAATTCAAGTTTATGATGAAATGATCAATGGAGGGCAATTACCTAACTTGATAACATATAATTCTGTGGTCAATGGTCTTTGCAAAGATTCTTCTTTAGAGATAGCTAGGCATCTAGTGGAGGTACTGCAACGGAGAGGCTTATCACCTGATGTGGTGACCTATAACACTTTGGTAACTGGATATTGCAGAATTGGGAAGTTAGATGAAGCATTTGGCTTGTGTTTTACAATGAGACAGATGGGCATTCCAGCCAATTGCGTTACATATAACGTGTTGATCAACTTCTTGTGCAAATTTGGGTGTTTTCATCTTGCAAAGAGTCTTCTTAAGAAGATGATTCTTCAGGGCTTATCTGATATGATTACTTACACCACGGTGATTAGTCATGGTGTGAAGAATTGCAGTGCAAGTGATGTGATTGAATTGCATGATTCTATGGTGCTTGGAGGACTTGTTCCTGATGGATTTACATATAAAAGACTTGTTAGTCCTCTTATCCAAGAAGAAACTATAAGGCTGTTCAAGGTAGAAGATACTCAAAATCACACTTTATTCTTATAACATAGTAAAAACATGCCAAAACCAGACAATATGTGTGATCCATAATGTCCCACTATAAAAAAGGGGATATAAACCATCTGTTTTTCTTTTATTCAACTGATCAGGATCGTCAACGATAAACCTCACTAATAACTTGTGCAATGAACTTCTGATGTGTAGATTGACTTCTGTGGAAACGTAGTTCATGTGATGCTCAATGATCAAAAGCCTAGCTGCTTATTGTTTGATCAAATTTCTTATAACATATGGAAGTATGCCGCCATGATCAAAATAAGCTAGCTCAACCTGCAAACCCGTAAGACATGAACATGAGTCCCATTTTCTATTTTTGTTTTCTTATTGGCAAAAAGTATTTGTAGAAGTCTAGGTAATCTCATCTAATATGCATAGCAAGGTAAAAGAAATGAGTACCTCTGTATCAAAGCGGACTTTGCAGGTGAAAGATTTTCCTGTGTCAGTAACAACAGTAACATCTTGCCCTGGTCTAATGTCACTAATTCTGCTTGGAAGGTCAATAGTGTATCTCTCACGACCAGTAAGACCTAAAGTATCTGCATCTTCACTGGGCTTGAAGCAAAGAGGAATAATGCCCATCCCAACCAAATTACTTCGATGAATTCTTTCAAAGCTCTTAGCAATCACAGCTTTCACTCCCTGGACACAAAAGGAAAAGGAAGAAAACAAAATTAATATTGTCAATGAATATATAAAACATGATCATTTCTGGCCATAGACTATGGAGTACAATATTCTCACCAGCAACATTGGACCCTTGGCCGCCCAATCTCGAGAGCTTCCACTTCCGTACTCTGCTCCGGCGAGGACAATGGTGTCATATCCAGCTTGCTTGTACCTCTGAAAGGAGCAGATTAATGACTTCAGGCTAGCAACAAGCTAAGATTAGGATTCCAAGATGATTAAACTCATCTAAGCATTTTTATAACTACATGGGGTTGGCTATATGAATCTGCTCCATCCAATTTGCTCAATCCTGTGCTAAATCACCATTTAAATTACAAATAATTTTTTTTATCAAGTATTTGTTACATATTATTTTAGGGTAGTCTCAACCTCTTTAATTATAATAGAAAAACTCCAAACATCGATGAAAATTGCTCAGAAATCTCTAACAAGTTCTGGAAAATAAACAGGAGGTAAAAAAAAACAAAGCCTAATAGCTCAGACCCTCATGGGACAATGTGAAGAATCAGGATAGATCAAGAACCAAATCATACACCAAAGCTAAATCACATAACTTACCATGGCAGCATCATACACATAGAGCTTGTCCCCAGTTGGGATGTGAATCGTCTTAGGACCTACTTCTCCATTCAAGAGCTTGTTGACGAGGCGGATGTTGGCAAAGGTACCCCTTGCCATTACTTCATCATTACCACGACGACTTCCATATGAATTGAACTCCTTAGGATGTACTCCACGCTCAAGAAGATACTTTGCGGCAGGGCTGTCCTTGTGTATGCTGCCCGCGGGGGATATGTGATCAGTTGTTATACTGTCCCCAAAATTGAGCAAACAATATGCATCTCTCACTCCATGAGGCCCAGGTGGATTCATAGTCATGTCCTTAAAATATGGAGGTTCATGAATGTAGGTTGAATTGGGATCCCATGAATAGAGAGTACCAGCTGGGACTGATAAATTATTCCACATTGGATTGCCCTTAGTGATAGCATCATAAGTGCTCTTAAACATATGAGGTAATACACTGGATTGAACAACCTGACAAAGAAACACTAAATTAACTGGTGGGAATCCACCATAGATACTCGGAGGAACACTCCATTAACTGGCGGAAATCCACTATAGACACTCAAAGGATAATGATTCTGTTAAATAAAATGTTTGACAGTAGAAAACATACCTCGGCTATTTCATCGTTGGATGGCCAGATATCCTTGAAATAAATGTGCTTTCCATCCTTTCCTGTTCCAATTGGTTCCTTCTCAAAATCTATGTCAACCTGAAAACAATTCCATGGTGAAGCATTAAGGGTCATATAATTTGCCACCATATGAATCAAAAACATGTGGGAGAATCATATGAAGAAGGAAAGTGGCTTTAGAAAACATGAGATTTTAAATGTCACAAAAAAATAAAAAATAAAAAAAATTATGACATTTGGTTAAGGTGATCCATTAGAGAAACTCTATTTTTTTCTCTTGGGTTTGTGAGTTAGTGGAAGTATGATGCTCATGAACTAACAGTGCCGGCAAGGGCATAGGCAACAACTAAAGGAGGTGAGGCAAGATAATTAGCACGGGTCAGTGGATGCACACGACCCTCAAAGTTCCGGTTTCCAGAAAGCACAGCTGCGGCAATGATGTCTGCAAATATTTAACAAAAAGAGATGAAGTTCGAAGCGCCAGCAGAAAACAAAATTTGAGAGCTATCTGATTTGAGTTTAAATAATGGCAGTACCATTTTCAGAAATTGCTGAAGCAACTGATTCATCAAGATCTCCAGAATTCCCAATGCATGTTGTGCAACCATATCCAACAATATGGAAGCCCTGCTGGTTCAAATACTTTTGCAGGCCACTAATCATAAAAAGTATAGAAGTCAGTACTTAATGTGATTTTAGCCAAGTCATTGGAAGTTGTGTTCAATAAAATCATAAGAGGTACCTTTGTTGAAGATATTTCGTAACAACTCCAGAACCGGGGGCAAGACTTGTTTTAATCCATGGTTTCACCTAGCAGATAAATATAGAAAAATTAACGAAAAGCCAAGTCCCACAAGGGGTTTGAGAAGAAAGACAAAGAACACTTGTAGAGGCTTCATTTAGAAATTAGACCACAATCTAAAAAACAAAAATAAAAATTAATTGTTACCAACCTCCAGACCCAATTCACAGGCCTTCTTTGCCACCAGACCAGCCCCAAGCATTACGCTTGGGTTTGAAGTGTTTGTGCAGCTTGTAATGGCAGCTATAACAACACTCCCATGCTTCAGCTCTGCAGGTTGTCCATGAAATGAAAATTTAACAACTTTATCCTGAGATTCTTTGGGTACAGCAAACCCCTGCAAATTTTGTATACACATTTAGATACGAAGCCATGAAAAGTAAAATTACATAACATTGCCAGAAACCTAAATAAATGAACCCACAAGGCATTATGAGCAACTAATACTCTATCATCACTAAAATTCTGAATCTTTGAGTTAACATAATAAAAGTCGATGCGTCTCATTTAGCCTGCTTGCAACAAAACAGTACATAGCCATCTGTTCGGAAGTCAATTGATAGATGTTACTCTTCTTTTTGTTCAATAAACATATGCAAAGAAGTGTATAGTGCAAGCTCTAGCCCAAAATGAGAGCCTTGACTCAATGAATGAGCCAAACTAGAAGATGTGAGGATATCAGTAATGAGTGTTGGACAATACCTTAAATCCAACTTTGCTATCCAGACAGGAATGCCAATCTGCCTTCATTTCTTTCAAAGGGACTCGGTCATGAGGCCTGCCATATCAAAAGCATTTATGAATGTAAGGACGTAAAATTTGAAACAAATAATTTGCTGTCTTGTTCAGTTTTATATACCGCTTTGGTCCTGAGACACAGGGCTCAACATCTGCGAGATCTAACTGTACATATGATGAGTAGACTCTTTCTTCTTGAGGCTGAACCCAAGGAAAAAGGAAGAAACAAAGTTAGGTTGGCATCTTTTACACAAAATTTATGCATATTATGAAATTTGGTAGGCATTGAAGGGCAGGGTTCTACCTCACTGTAGTCAACAAACATTTTATTAGCACGAAGATATGATTCAATCATTGCAACCTATACATCACGTAGAAGACATAAATCATGTCAAAGAAAATACTTTTTCCACTATACCTGACATTATAGGGGCAAAAAATATTACTGTTTCATCACTCCTTCCAGTTAGTTTTAGGTATTGCATAGTAACATGATCAACAGGGAAAAATCCCATGGTTGCTCCATACTCTGGTGACATATTGGCAATAGTGGCTCTGTCAGCCAACGATAATTCTCCCATACCCTCACCTACAGGTGCAACCATGCAAATTTCAGCAAGTTTAGAACCCTTGAGTGGAAAGAGAGGGGCAGACACTAGTAGTAGAGATCAAGTCATTTTGAAGTTAAACTACTGGAATAATGAAATTACCATGGAACTCGACAAATTTGCCAACAACTCCATGCTTCCTCAACATTTGTGTTACAGTTAGGACCAAATCAGTGGCAGTGACACCATTACGCAGCTTGCCAGTCAACTTGAACCCAACAACACCAGGCAACACCATGCTCATAGGCTGTAAAATTAAGTAAAGACGATGTTTAAGACGACCCAAAAAAAATTTCTATAATTCAATATCATCTACTTCTAATTGAAAATTCATTTGCATTCATGCCTTATAAAATAATATAGTCTAAAAGCTACAGACGAATGGGTTTACAGCATATATTACCTGACCAAGCATAGCTGCCTCAGCTTCAATCCCTCCAACACCCCAGCCAGCAACTCCTAGGCCATCGATCATAGTTGTATGGGAGTCGGTACCAACAACACTATCAGGGTAGAGTATGCCCTCAGTGTTGAAGACAACCCGACCAAGGTATTCTAAGTTAACCTGAAATTATTCTGACTTTATTAGCAAAATCGTATAGTTTTCAATTTTCCATAAAGAAAAAACTCAAATTCGTATTCCTGTCTATACAAAACAAATTTCCTTACCTGGTGAACAATACCAGAACCTGGGGGAACAACAAGCATGTTCTGGAAAGCAGTGGATCCCCATTTAAGGAAAGCAAATCTCTCTTTGTTCCGCTGAAATTCTAGGTCCATATTGGACTGCACTGCATTTTCTGATCTTGCAACATCGACCTGAACTGAGTGATCTATCACAAGATCAACTGGAACCTGGACGTGTGTAAGTTTCAAAGGAAGTGAATAATTATGCCAAAAAGAGTCAAACCAAATAATATTCACAGTAATTCAATCGATAAGATTATTGATGAACATAAGAAAAAAAAAATGGAAAATATCATATGGGAAACAAATCCAATCCATTATGATATCTAGGCAGGTGGAGGCTGGCAGATGTTAACCTAGCCTGAAACATCAAAAGTTCAATTTGGACCCAATCAAGTGATACACACAAAATGATTTGATTGTCAAAAAAAATAAAGTACGTATCAATTTACTATCTTTTGTTATTGAATTTTTTTTT